>LPNX010833615.1:326477-363410 GCA_001517045.1 Pseudotsuga menziesii
GTGAAGGTCATTGCTTCGTGATTCGGATTGCATTGCATTGGTCAAATGCATAGTCTATAAGCCACAAACACATTAAAAAAAAGACATGGCATAAGAGTTATTTAACCTTGAGATAGATGATATCCATAGATGATATCCAACGTTTAATCTTCCCCTTTTGCTTTTCTTAAATTTAATGTTAGTTGCCTCTCCTTTATTCTTCTAGCTATTGCTTTTCTTATATTGTCTTTTGATAGCCAAACAAAATAACTTCTCTTAAATCTGTACTGTCGTTACAATTTGAAAATCAAAATCACTAGGTTAAGTTCGAGTTGCTATCTAATTTTTATAATAAAAAATTCTGAAAAAAGAAATCCATAACATTTGGCTACTGTCACAGCTTGGAATTATCATACATGGCTTTCCTTTCTCAATTTAGCTCCTCCAAGCTTCGAGTGGGTACCGTGGCCTTAGATTTAGCGGGGGAGTGAGCAGATCCGATATATATGATATGTGCAAATTTAAAATTTTGTTTATACGTAACCCTGCCAGTGCTCTTCATCATGTAAAAGTGTCAACCTTTGAGTACCTTGTAATGCTGCTAGTGCATGCATCAATACACACAAAACTTATTAGTGTTTTAGGTTTCATGCCCTTCCCTCAGATTTTTGAACTCACACAGTCGACCGCCTCCATTTGCAGTCAGTGGCGGCCTGCTCTATTGACGACAGTTAAAATTTGTGCCAAATTTATATTGAGATTCAACAAATCCTAACTGGCTATTCCAGATTCTCGTGGATTCAAACCTCAAGCTTCAAATCTGGCAAACCCTGTGACTTTGGTTGCAGCCATGAGAAGCTTAATGGGCAAGGAGAAGGACTCCAGAAGTGAAGATGGAGTTTTCCCTAGAAAAAAATAGGGAAAGAAGAGGAAGATCATGGTTATCAATTTATGAGTAATTGTTGGATTTGAGATCCACATAGGTCATAAAAATATAACTACACAAAAGAGAAGATTGAATAGCATATTCATAGAAAACCGTAATCACACAAGAAACATAGAATATACGTGGTAAAACCCCCAAAGGTGAAACATCCATGGGACAAGGGCAGGAAGACTTTATTCCATCATCAACAATAGTTTACAAACTATCTCGGAGAGGACTTAAAGCCCCAACTCAATATATGCCTCAATGGGCCACATATTTAACCGATCCTTCTTCTAAAGTTACACATAACGGATAACCGATTATACCATTGGTGAAACCACCATGAACCAACTTGACCTCAAGTGTCAATTGGTTGTCACATCCCAACAATATCCACCTAGACAACAATTTACATGATACCTTGCTCATTTCTCTATTCATCACCTTTCCTGCAAGCCTAGAGAAGCTAGGCACCACTGTAGCTTCTCTAAAGTAACCGACTTCGTGAACATGTCTGCGTTATTCTTTTTAGTGTGAACATTTTCAAGAACCACTCCATCTTCATCAACAACATGTCTAACAAGATGGAATTTTATGGGAATATGCTTTGTCTTATTGTGAGAAGCTAGATTTTTAGCCAAATGAATAGCACTTTGACTATCACAAAAAACTTTTATAGTGTTCTGAACTTTTCCTAAGTCACCCAGCAAACCTTTTAGCGAGACTTCCTCTTTGCAAGCATGTGAAGCAACTATATATTCTACTTCTCTAGTGGATAAAGCAACAATATTATGAATCTTTGACATCCAACTAATTGCTTCACCTGCAAGGGTAAAAACATAGCCTGAAGTGGACCTCCTCTTGTCCAAATCACCTTCAAAATCAGAATCAACATAACCATAGAATTCATCACTACAACCATCAAAAGTGATACAATAGTTTCTTGTGCCTCTTTGATAATGAGGCACACATTTCACTGCTACCCAATGCTCTTTTCCTGGATTTTCCATGTATCTACTGACAATACCAATTGCATGTCAAATATCTAGTCTTGTACTTATCATCACATACATTAGACTTCCTACTGCATTAGCATATGGTATATGAGACATATATTGCTTTTCTTCATCACTTTTAGGACTCAAACCTGAAGAAATATTGAAATGACAAGCTAAAGGGATATTAACAGGTTTCACCTTATTCATACCGAATCTCTGAAGTATTTTCTCCACATACTTCTTTTGTGATAACCACAACTTGCCATTTTTCCTGTCTTTATATATTTGCATGCCCAAGATCTGATTTGCTACTCCTAGATCCTTCATATCAAATGTCCTAGCCAACTAAACCTTTAACCTGTTGATTTCAAACATGCTCTTGCTTGCGACAAGCATATCATCAACATATAATAGAGATGTAACATTTAAGGAACTTTCTCTATCAGATTTAGATGTGAGTAATGATTTGAAACATGCTAATGTACCACAATTTCATCAAGTTTAGTTTGATATTCAGTCATCTACAAATGGAAAATCATGACGATGTCTAGGAAGAGGATATTCATGAGGAAACTCCCCAAGAAGAGGATGAACAGACAGAAATAGAGGAGATACGGCAACAATCTCTACGGAGATCTACACGGGACAAAATTTTCCAAAGAGGTATGATGATTTTATGGCATCTGTTGCTTTCAATTCTAATGAAGGAGAACCTAGCGGTTATCAAGAAGCATTGAAAGTGTCTCACTGTGACAAATGGAAACTTGCAATGAGAGAAGAAATGAATTCTTTAGCAAAGAACAAGACATGGGATCTTGTGGAACATCGAGAGAGTAGGAAAGTGGTTGGCTGCAAATTGGTGTACAAATTGAAGAAAGAAGCTCATGACACTGTACCGAAGTACAAAGTGAGACTGGTTGCACAAGGGTTTTCTGAGAAAGGAGGCATTGATTTTCATGAGATTTTTTCACCAGTCTATGAAGGCTGCATCTTTGGGTTCTGCATTTAATATGTTAAAAGAACACCCAACAATTATACTTAGCGATTTTTCAACCTTTTGGGAAATAACGTCATGAAAAAGAGAACCGAGGTAAAAAAAATGTTAAATGCAGAACCCAACAATTATACTCAGCTATTTTTAAACTTTTGGCAGTTTGTATCATAAGAAAGAGAACTAAGGTAAATATGTTAAAAGAATACCCAATAGTTATACTTGGTGATTTTTCAACCCTTTGGGCAATCTCGATCTTCACTTGAAAACACAACAACTTGAAACAAAACCTATAGGATCTCAAATTAATAAAAGGGATATGTTCCTAAGCTGAAAATACACACCTATTTCAACTATCTAGTTGATCGTGTTTTTCAAATTAAAACTCAAATATTTTTAACAAACACACAGGATCTCAATTCAGTTAATGGATCTAGTTTTTTACAATGCTAAAATAAACGTTTCCCATAAGGAATTAGCAGTGAGAGCAAATCACTCGAAGAATTTCAACATATAGTTAATGGTTGGGTTTTTTCTAGTTTTTAAGAAGAAAAATACAAATCAACATAAAACTTAGGTTTGTTTTTCCATATAATTTAAGGAAAATACAATAAGTCAATTCACTTGCATTATCCGAGATCTATTTCATAAGCCCATTCAATAAAATAATTGACAGATACATTACTAGATTCACTGCTATGCAAATAGAAACTTTGGCTCACACAATCACTGGGAACTCAAATGTATGCCACAATAAAGACCGGAATTCGAAGCTTGGCACTTTCCCCCTTCTATGAATTGTTCTACAAAAGACGAAATCAAGAGAGAGTATGAACTGCTGCAATTTCTTTTGAATGTAATCCTCAAAACTATCATGTTAACCCATTCTTAAGGGTCGAGTGTTGTAGTTGGCTCTCATACCATATGTGACGTACCTATAACTTCTCCAAAGTAAATTGAGAGAAATTGGAGTAAGTTTGTTTTTTTTTTCTTTGTTTTTAATTACGAGGTCATGCTAAACTATAGTTTAAGAGTTTAAGCTTGTCCTTAACAAAACAATAACTTATATCTATGCATAAGTAGTTATGAATCATCACAATGTCACATTTTAAGCATATTTGAATATGACCCTTACCTCTCTCAAGCATAAACCAGATCCTAAACATACTAACATGCTTAGTAAAGTCACTCTCCACCAAGAATAAATCTAAATGATGCATGTGAAAATACACTCGTAATTCTGCCATTATCATTATTGGAAGTAAACCATGCATTAACTAAATGAATCTAGGTGAGTTTCACATAATAGAATCCATTTTAACCAATAGCATAAAAAGGAAAGTCAATACACATAAGAAGCAAAAATACACAAGAAGACAACTATGTTCACGTGGTTCACCTCGTCCATGAGGCTACGTCCACCAAATTGTGAGGCCATGTAATATTTATTCAAAATAACAAGTTACAATGTGCAACAACCTTGTTGCCAACTTTCTATGGAACCTCATAGAGCATTTCAAGGAGTTCAACCTATATCGATTCTATATAAGACACTTTGTATTAAATGAATTTTATATTATAATAATATATAAAATATCTTATTTTAATTTTATAAAATGATAAAAAATATATTTAATTATTATTTAAGAGATTTTGTTTTTGTATAGCAAGGCCTCTTTTAGATAATCAATGTTTATGGACTTTTAATAAGTAAACCTTTGAACTTGGACAGATATTCGTTTCATTGAATGACTCTCTTAAGAGAAAGTGTTTACTTTTATGTAAAACTTAACTAATAACTAAAACTTTGGGTTTGAAATAGAATTATAAGTGTGATGATACACATCCTCCCTACTACTATTGCTTGGGTCCTTAGCAAGTTAGAAAAATAAATACTCTTCAAAACTAGCACTTAAACTTGATAAAATGTTTAATATAATGCAAGCCACAACTACCACCTTAAGGGATTTTTTTATGTTTTTTTTACATTTAAAAAGAAGTGATCATCTTGATTTTGACCTACTAAATTTTCAATCCATTATTCTTATTCTTTAATTCACTTAATCCATTACCTATTTTCCTTTATTAAGCTTAATACATTCCACATTGATGAAACATTAGAAAACTTGGTTACTTCAGTACCATAACTAGATATTGGAGAGATACATAGTGAGATACTTTGAAATTTAAAAAAAAATATTTTTAATACTATAATTTTTAATTTTTTTATTAAATTAATTAAATTTAATTATTTGAAAAATAAATGTATACATTAATGCATTAAATTATTAATAATTTTTTAAATAAAGTAATAAAATAACATTGTTATATTCAAATAAACACAATAATAGATATGAATATTTTCTATCTAAAACACTTAATAAATAATAAACGAGTGTAGATCCAAATCCTAGGCTCTATCAAGCGCGAAGAGGGATCGAATCTATTTGTAGGTATCCATTGATTTGATTCAAACCAAAAGACACATATTTTTATTTAAGGTCCACATATAATATTTTATTATTAATATTTAATATTACTTATGGCCCACATATAATATTTTTTATTATTTTTTATTTTGTTATGAACTAACATTACAATATTTCCTCATACATGGTTTTAAAACAATGCACATGGTTTGTTTAAAACCATGTGCAAGGCCAACTTTTATTATTATTTTGTTAAGTAAAAACTTTACAACATCTCCCCCATATTGTGTTTTTTTCCTCACCCATATTTTTTTACGGATAATTAAATTTTTACTTTTTCATTGTTTTGTTAGTTATGAAGATTACAACATCTCCCCCATATTAGGTTTTTTCTGACCGACATTTATTACATATGTGCATGGTTTTAGAACCATGTGCATAAAAACCATGTGCAAACCATGTGCACATGGTTTTAAAACCATGCACATGGTTTATGGTTTTAAAACCATGTGCAAGGCCAACATTTTTTATTATTTTGTTAAGTAAAAACATTACAACATCTCCCCCATATTGTGTTTTTTTTATAGCCTACATAACATTACGTTCTATTTTTTTTATAGCCGACATAACATTATGTAACATTACGTAATGTTACAACGCAACATTACGTAATGTTACAAGATCTACCCCATACTAGGCTATAGAGCGCCTCTCGGCGCAATAATAAAATTGAATATAAACCAGCATAGATCCAAATCCTAGGCTCTATTAAGCGCCAAGAGGGATCAAATCTCTTATTAGGTATCCATTGATTTGATTCAAACCAATGGATACCTAAGGTGGATTAGGGTTATTGGTCATATATTGTGTTGTGTAGTAGTTATAGCCAAGAAAGTCGAATGATCCTTTCAATGCTTTTGCCTCTTCAGCACTGAACCATGGTAACCACGCTCCAACTAATCTTGTTAAGGAAGCAAGGTACTTCCCTAATGTTAATGGATCCAGAAACGTGTAATCCATAAAACATTGGTTTCTTATTTTTCGAGGTGATAAGTCCTTGTTGTTAAAATTGGGTAAAGCTTCTTACTAAACACGTATAAATTTTGGAAAAACATAAAACCCTTCCATACCATCCTAATCTAAAATCGCACACTCTGCGAGCAGCCCTTCGATCAAGCTTGGATTTTGTGAATGGCACCACCCAACTCACTACAAGGGCTCTGCCTATGGAACCTTTCTACTTCCCCTACATTTTATTTTATAACATATTTTATTCAAGAGATGTAATATATATCCTTCCCATGTTTCAGTGGCTAAATTTAACAGAGGAGATGTTGTCACCTGGTATTTGGTCCTATATAATTTTACAGCGATGCTATGTGCGAGAAGCATATTGTGGGTTGCAATATAAGGCTCTGTTGCTGAATTCCCAGCTGTGTAGTTTCCAAATCCAACCGAAGAGTGGCCTGGTGTGTGAATCCCTAAATCGTAGCCACCAAGCGAGAAGACCAGTGGTTCGTTTACAGTTATCCAGTACTTTACACGGTCTCCAAAAGCTTGAAAGCATTCTTCTGCGAATATGGAAAAGTCCTCCCTCGATATTAAAATTTAACAGAATTAGCATTCCTTTCTTTTTATTTTTATTATTTTTATAAGGAGTTACTAAGGAAATGAAACTTACACGACTTTTTTGCTACGGAATCCTTCGTATTCGTTCTGCAGAGCTTGTGGCATGTCCTAGGGATACAGTGTAACAAAAGGCTCTATACCTGCATGAAAAGTCACATCAAATTAGGTCACATACATGTCAAGATTTACCCAAGGCTACCAAATCATTTCTTTTTTAAATACCATTCATGAGCAGCTCGTTGATGAGATTATTATAATAAGAGATCCCTTTTATTGATTCCTCCATGTTTGGGCGATCCCTTGTTAAAATAATAGAAATAGAAGATTTATGGAAGACCATGATAACTGAAAATTCATTGTTAATTCATTTATAAATCAAATTAACTCACTGGGGAAAATGCGTGACCCGGATATATAAAAATGATAGACGCCCATTCCCATATATTTGAGAAGCTCAACATCTTCCTGCATGCAGATTACAAATAAAATTAATTCCATCAGCCACAGAATATCTAAAGAATTTTTAATGGCTCTAAATAATACAAATATTACTTGCAAAAAGAATATCTGAATTGATTGTTGTTATTAGCAAATTTAAAATTCTTACCTGGGTTTATTGTTGCTCTCCCAGTGGTTGTTGCTGTTGCTGGATCAAGGTAGCTAGCTATGATGTAGTTTATGATACTTCTTGTTATTTATATAGTTGTTTTTTTTTCTTCTAATTTTCTATTTTATATAGTTGTGGATGACTATAAACTTTATGTCAATATTTAATTGTAGTTTGGTCCACACGTTGCATGAATTATTCTTGAAACATAACATTGTAAATGTTTAGTTTTTTTCGTGGTAATTTTCATGCATGTTTAGTTTTTTGGGTAATTTTGAGGCTTGGGTGTACTTATGATAAGTAAGATGATATCCATATCTTGATTTATGTAATGAAGTTATTTATGCTATTTATACTATATTTAATACAAGTATGTATTTTTTTCTTGGTGGAAGAGTTCTAGAACTTCAAAGGAACTAAACTACCATACAAGTTGGGAATTTATACTTGGTGAGCAACCATCTAATATGTAGAATAAAAAACTTGTAATCCAATATATTTAGTTTTATATTGAGATTAAGTGAGCTAATCCTTTTGAGAGTAAGCTATGATATATTTACATAAATTAAATCTAGATTAACTATCCATATATACAACTAAATTATATATAACATAATAATTAATAAGAAAAACAAATATATTATAAATATACTCTTCAATAACACAAATAATAAATTAGTTTGCACAAGATATATAACACAAACATTCAGAAAAGTAATAATAAATATTTCAGTGCATTGTGTGATTGGAAAAGGATATTCATTAAATTACATATATATAAGCAAAACAAAAAGTAAGAGCCATGGAAGATAAACTAATGGGAGCGTATCTAGTAAGAAATGCATTATTCATATCAATAAATAACTCCCAGACTTGTGATACATGTGGGTAACTTCAATATTCAGTCTAAAGAAACAAAGACGGCTGGCCGAACTGTTTGATGATATACTCGCATCAGTGTATCTCTAGCTTTTCATTCAAAATCAAATTCATGGAGCGTTCATATTCACTAAATATATTTGTGCTAACATTTAAATGTGATAACACTGTGACAGCGGTACTGCTTGTGTAACTTTGTGATAATAAAGATGGAAGGGAGGTCAAGCGACAACTAATAGAGAATTTGGACCTCCAACAAGGAGTTTGGCGAGATCAGTGAAATCTAGTTGTGAAGAATGGAAAACAGATGAAGTACCAGATATCAGAATGATTGTAATTGCCAGTTTTAATCATATTTAGGTTTGGGATAAAGTCGGTAATCAAGAAGGAGTGGATATTTCCAGGCTTTTGGCATTGAGCAAAAGCTTAATTTGACACAAGTAAAAGGAGGCCCTATAGCTGCTTGCAAACAACTTCTCAAGATGATCATACTGTTAAGATAGCGAAATAGATTTACAGTGGATGAAATAACAGAGGAATGCCAATCAAGATCCCTAATTTTAGAAAATCTTTAGATGATCTTAGTATTAAGATTGTGAAGTAGAAACACAGTGGATGAAGTAAGAGAGGAATGGCAATAAAGATCCCTATTTTTAGAAAATCTGAAGATGATCCTACTGTTAAGATAGTGAAATAGAAGTAAGAGAGAAATGCCAATCAAGATCCCTACTAGAAGGGTATTTACGTTTTTCTTTGCGTGCTGGAAAATTAAAATTTAAAACACCCCAGGTGATGGGTTTGAGAAAACCTGATAAAGGGCAATTTCTGATGGTGGGCAATCCTGGCCAGCTCCTCGCTCACCTTGGGTTGTCTCCGCCTTCACCTCTGTTACACCGACATGGGTAGTTTCCATTTCCTCAAACCTAAAATAAAAGCCCGCTGGAAAACGGAGGAGTTATTGATTCAAATTCGCTTCAACTCCAAAACCCGAACGTGACCTGTAACAAACATTCCTCGATATCAGCCATAGAATATCTAAAGAATATCTGAATTGATTACGTGCTGAATCGATTGTCCATTAGCAAATTTAAAATTCTTACCTGGGTTTATTGTTGCAGTCACGGTTGTTGCTGTTTGCTGTGGTAGTGGTTGTTGCTATTGCTGGATCAAGGTAGCTAGGATTTGGATGTAGTTTGTGATACTTCTTGCTATTTATATAGTTGTTTTTTTTCTTTTAATTTTCTATTTTTTTAGAAGACATAACATTATGTAACGTTACTTCTATTTTTTTTCTATTTTTTTAGCCGACATAACATTATGTAACGTTATGTAAGGTTACAACTTTACGTAACGCTTCAACGTTACGTAAAGTTACAAGATCTCCCCCATAATGGGGTGTAGAGAGCCTCTCGGCTCAAAGAATTACAATTAAATTTGATTACAAATAAGTCAAAAACTCTTCATGCATATGATATATACAAATAAATGAAAAACTTTTCATGCATATGATATATATTATAGATCTAATCTTTGATGAAATTCTGAGTTTTAATTATTCAAATTAAATTTTTTTTTGCAAAAATGAGGAGAACAAGATCACACCTTTAAAAAGAGATCCTTGCACTATGTCAAGCAATTCACTTCTTCCGGCGAGGTGATACAAACATGTGATACAAACTCTTATAGATATGTTACATGATGGTAAGGTCTAATCAACAATCATGCTCACTAAAGAACAAATTGGATCATGTCACTCTTCCTCAAGAAAGAAGAGATAAAGGAAACATTTCTTCTCCTATATGTCATAGGATTGGAAGAAGGTGGATAGGTTAACGTGCATAGTATAAGGAAACTAGTGCACACAAGGACCATCACACTGCATTAATGCTCCACAAAGATGCAAATTGCAGAAATATTTTCACAAATTTTTTGCTCAAGATGAAATTTTCTCTTCGTATCAAATCTTGATCCTTGTTTTTCCTACTTATGTTCATGGGGTATTTTCTCATGAGGTTTTCTCCATCTCCTCAGTTGTTAAAAAGATAGTTTTTTTCTATTTAAATTGTATGGGTGACATTTGGTATTAGTTTCGAGGGCCCACGTCCTTCAAGTTAGAATTAAGGGGGGCAGTGGGGAAGGGGGGTGTTGGTATTACTAATTAATCCTCCCTTGACCACCATAGTCTATATATCTTTTCCTAACTTAGGAGGTCATTTGCACTTCACTAGCGCATGCGGGACTTTTGGACACAATGGTCATACTAAAAGGGGGGGTGAATCAATGTGTAGGAAATTTAAACCCTTTTTCAACTTCTATGAATCAGACTATTTCATCAATATATGTTACTACCAATTACATCATCATTACATAAGCATACATCAATTAATCAACTATAAACAATAATCATATAATCAACTAGATCACTGAATCATCACAAGCAACACAACACAAGAGAACTTAAGATTTGCATGGTAAACTTGTTTATGTATTGTACATAGAAGACTACAATCTTTGAGATTACAATCAACGCTAACTGAAATAAGAGCACCAACTCTAAATATAGAACCCAACCTAGTCTTTTAGGTCCATATGAGAAAGGGTTGAGGAATCCAATCCCCAATGTTACAAGGTTTAGCTTTCAAATCTGATGTCACTATGTCACTAGCATCAACTGTCACTATCATATACCTTTTCTCATCAACCTCTTCTCATGTACCTCTGCTCGTCATCCTCTTCTTGCATACCTCTGTCCAGAGACCTCTTCTCGCATCCCTCTGTCGAGAGACCTCTTCTCGTGCACCTATTCTCATTAATCTGTGACTCTTGCTCAAGGATCATGCCAAGTCATCAAAGGTTTGTTCAATACCATGTTGTTCATGTCAAGTTGTCGAAGATCTGTCCATACACACTGCTCATAACATTTTTGACGTTCCTTTGCAGAATCTATTATTCAACTAGAATTATTGATTATTGCAGTATCTGATATATAAGGACTTCACATATATAATTGTAGCTTCATGTGATCATTTTTGCATATGAGTTCAAGTAAAACATTATAATATTTACTCATAATTACCGTGCGATATTTGTTTAAATTTTACCTTAACATAAACTTCAACTAATGCATCTTTCAACAATCCTTGACAATCCTAAGTAAGTGTACTGGTACTTTCAATACTTTATTGTTCTTGACTAACCTTTTATCACGCCTGAACTTATATATCTTTGACTAGTTAATTTCTTTTTTTGCGACTATGAGTAATTTATTTCATACTCAAATTAAGTTCTTCGTATAACTTCTCAAACTTCATCCATCACAGAATTTAGAGCACATTTCAAAATTGGAAAGCTTACTTGCATACCTTTCCAGCGGTTGCCTCACTGTTGATGCATACCTTGAATTTTAGAACTTGTACACTTCAACACTTCACTCGATTGAAAAATTGTGGCTTAGCATCAGTCTTCTTCCTTAGCTCGAATCTGTTGCAGTGGTAGACACCTCTTCGAAATCAAGATTGTGTGTCAATTCAAGATGCCATCAATCTATGCAATGAGGTTTCCTGTGAAAGTTTTAACAAAGATCTCCAACATCGTGAGTATGAACTGAAGTGTCATCATAACTGCATTTTTGTAGTATTCATACAAACTCATACGTATTCATCTGAGATTGATATTGAATGTTAATCCTTATGTTAATCTTTGAATCTATGGATCTGTTGCTCCAGTGGACTGACCCTGGGTCAGATATACCTTAAAACTCAGTGTTGCTCTTCTTGTATACTAGGGCTACCTCAGTCCTTCTTACATACCCGAATTTCAAGAAAGACATCATCCAAACTTCTTCGCATAAATCCTGCATCTGTTTAACTTGAGATCAAAACTTATACGATAATTTATAAATCATCTTCTTCAATGAACTTCCAAATTCTGAGCTTGATCATTGATGAAAATCACGGCTTGCATGCTGTTATTCGGATCCTAAAAAATCACAAAAACAACCTTCATAAAGGCTACGGCTTCCTCAGTGAACTGCAAACCCGAAATCTCATAGCAATGTATTTCATTCTGATGTCCCTTTTTAATCCTACGACTGCCTAAGACTGATCCTTTCTTCATCTGAAAATCATAGCTCAGTTCTCAAAAAATTCATGTGTAAAATGAATGGAATGAAGGTGTATTTATAAAGATAAGGGAAAAAAATATTTCAAACAGAGTCGACCTGCTAAGAAAAAAAAATTTATTCTTAATTTTATTTCTTTTGGATTATTTTACGGAGCCAACTTTGCACTTGGTCAATTTAATATTAATTAAGATATCCATTTAATAAGGATATAGGGTTTCTTTTAGGGTTGTTTTATGTCATTAAAATCCCTTTCTAAAACCATGTAGGATCATCAATAAATCCCCCCTTCTTCGATAAAGTTAGGCTTATTTAAGTGTCACTGACTTTAATTGAAGATAGACTCTTCTCTTCATGCTTGAAATCCACATATTTGTGGGTTCAAAACCCAAGTTACCTTATACATAGGTTCTAAAGGGAAGTGAGCAATGGTTTTATACCCATGTCATCATACGTCATACACCAAGTGAGGGCTTCAAAAGGAGCTCTAGGACTTAATCATAGCATGGATTTCAATAGTGTCTAACTGTTTCAACCCTCATTAATCATGAGGGTTAAATTACTTCTTCTGGTTTTGGGGACCTATTCAAAAGCTTCTTCACCATACTTCTATGCAAGATCATAGCTGTCCATTATATCGAAGGCAAGGGGCTCCAAGGGATTCTTCATTTTGATCACCAAATGCTCCCTCAAAGGTTTATGAGTGGGTTCCAAGTTTCCATGTGCAACGGAACCATCATGCAAATATAAGAGATTCAATGGTATTCATCATTAAAACAACACATGTCTTTAGCAACACATCGAGGGCTCCACACACATGAGCCATACCATATTCAACAAATGACCACAAAATGGGTCATTTGTACCACTATGTGCTACGCACCATATTTGAATTGGATCCAATGGCCAAGATACCACATTTGTGGGTAAAGATCTCTTAACCTATGCAAGGTACCTGAAAGAGGATACACTTAGCATGTGCAAGTGTCCATGATCAACCCATACATGTTCATTAATATTGTCCACTATAGGGGACTTTGGTGGCATCAATGACAGCGTGAGGGGTGATTGGAAGTCCTAAGTTGGAATCAATAACAACTTAATCAACAATCTCCCCCTTTTTCATTGATGACAACAAATCATGCTCCCCCTAGGATCATTCTCCCCCTTTGGCATAAATGGAAAAGGGTTATCACAAATATGTAACTGCAATTACTGCTAGTTGTTCACTACTCCCCCTATCAATATGCATAACTATATCATGATCCAAAGAACTGTCCTGCTTTCATGAAAGATCCATCAATTGCTCTTTCTCACCCTTGAGTTTATCCTCCAAACTCCATGAACTTAAGGTGTTCCAAAGTATTTGAGAGACCACAAAATTGGCCTTCCACATGGAATCCATTTTCTTTGCACTAATCCACTTGATTCATATTCAACAGTTCATTTTTTTCATCCATACCTAGGAGTATCCTTGATTATGAGAATTTGTCATTTGATATGTATTTCTTCTAGCATCTTTCTCCATGGTTCATAATATTTTCTTGCCGATGTGTATGAGGCATTCCTCATAGATTTTCTTCTTGAATTCACACAATCTTGAGCTTTGTTCCCAAAGCCATTACAACTACAACATATCATACTACATAAATGTGCAATAATGTGTCCAACATGGTTTTATGTCCAACATCTAATTGTGTTGTTGTTTCTTCCAACACTTCTTCTTTCATAGAAACTAAAATCCATAGCTTTGTGAACAAAATCATTACAAGAATAGCAATAACCATTAAAAGCATCTTCATACTTGGGTGCTTGATTCCATCTTGGAGTTGTCTCTTTTCTTAATCTACTTTGATGAGTGCGACCAACTTCTTGACATCTTTTTGAATATTTTGAATTCTTTTTTTGTGTTGTGCAGGTTCTTGACTAGGATCTTTGCATTCATTCTTGGACGTTGAAGGGCTTCCTTCAAGAGTCTTAGGAGACAATGTGACAACCTCAAATTTTCCTTCTTCCTTATTGTATCCAAGACCAATTTGTCAAATGGAGATCTATGACAATCCAAGTTCTCATCCAAGATGGTTGAACGGTTATTAAACTTGACATATGCATCAGATTTCTTATCCTTCATTCTGACACCAACTACCTCCCTTTCCAGATTTTGGCAAGTCTTCTCTTTTTCATCTAACTGGTGTCTCAAGAATTCCTCCACCCTCGTGGAATTTTCTAGCTGAGTCTTTAGATCAACATTATCCTTCCTTATTTCTTCAATTTCTTCTGAATCTTCACCACACTCTTCTTGTTCTTGTAGTTGACTGATCAATTCAGTATTTTGTTTTTCAGCTTCAACATTCTCATCTTCCAGCTGATCTTGCAATAATTCATCCTCATGCTTAAGTTTTACAAGCAATACTTTCAATATCATGATCTTCTGTTGGTATTTATTCAAAGACTCCTAGGTTCTCCTTTTAAACCTCATGATGTCACTTTAATTTAGATTAATTGTTTTCATGAACCAATTTCCTTTAAGATGAATATTAAAAAAGGAGTGAGTTATTTCCTTTGTATTGTTGGAAATATATTCATCATCTTCTGCAAGAAAATTTTAAATTTCATCACATATATGACTATTACAATCAAAAGAATCCATACCTTCAGTGGAGTCCAATTCTTTCTTTTCTTCCTGCTTGACATCTTCAGGGGGCTTGACTTTTGTTTCTTGATTCATCTTCTCAATTTCTTGTCTTCCCTTTTGGTATTCACTTTCCAACTTGAACCATAGGTGTTTAGTTGAAGTTTATTTCCCTACACTTTCTTTAACTAAGCTCGGAAGTTCATTCATGAGGAAATTCAAGGTAGTGTTGTTGTCCTTCTTAACTTATCTTTTGCATCTAAATTTTCCTTATCCTTCTTAACTTATCTTTTGCATCTAACTTTTCCTTATTGGATGGAATGGGTGGATTGATCACAATATCTCAAACACCAAACATCTTCAAGTACACTTTCATATTACTCCTCCAACCAAAATAATATGCCACACAAGTACTGGAGCATCACTGCTTGAGAACTCCGCTTTTTCTTCCATTGTATTTCCACGAGGACACCTACCACTCAATGCGCCTATTTTTGTGAGTTTAGGAACTCCAAGGACCAATCCCTATAATTTATAAACCCATTCTGATTGCCACCAATATTCTCCAGTAGCTGACCCTAGTCGTTGTTTAGTTATGTCTAGTTATGATCCAATTCCCATCGATTAGATCAATCTCAGTCATCTTAGCACCACTTCGCATGATTTGATGAAAGTAGGGTACCATTTGCTCGCCTAACTCAATTAGTTAACTGGTTGTGAACTATTTCAGCGATCCAGAGTTGTATTAGTGAGCTCTAGTCATGATTTTCCCACACTAAGTTAGCTCCGGAGTGAGTCAAGGTTGGTATATTTTAATCATATCCTAGTCATTGAAATTCTCCTCTTTGTAACACCATTGCATTACATATTTTAGACTTATTAATGTATGTAATGATATTATTCCAAATTTGTTTCCATGTGTGTGCAATTTTTCCATGAGTAATTAATAAATCTCTACTAAATTCTTCTCTCTCTTCTGCAACCTTCTTTTCTCATTGAATTCATGTAGGTGTGAAGATCTTATGCTTCATTATATTTAGCACACATGTTTAAAATAAACAATGGGTTTAACTTCCAAAACCTTAACCTCTCTACTAAGCAATGAAGGGAACATAGAGCATCCACATTAGATCTAGATCCTTCTTTTTAACCATTCTCGTTCCTATAAAAGAATCCCTTAGAATCACCAAAACATAGTTCCACCAAAACATAGTTCTAGTTCTCTAAGAAACAATGATGATATGGTGTCATATTCTCACCAAAAATAGGAGTCCATAATACACTTTCTACTTTTTCGATATAGGAGGATTTACATAAGACACTTGGATGGATATTGGAGATCACAAAGGAGAACGATTAACCTTCCCTTGGATCAACTACATGGGATCATTACCCTCTACCATTGTAGCAAGGTGTTCCTCTCATTGAATTATTTGTGTAATCAATAATAAAACACATTCTTTTACATTATGCATTCTCTCTTGATGGATGGCTTTCTTATTTCTACTTGCATGTATGTTTAAGGATGGTGATTTTTAGTTTTGTTTGTATTATTTTTATTTCCATTTCTAATATTATACCAAGGATTGCAAAACCCCTTGCACATGGTCTTCACTCAGTGAAGCCATGCCATATGTATTCGTTCATGGGATATTAAAGAATACCCTTAATTTCACTATATATTGATAATTACATATAAGAATCCTATTGTTGAGCCCCCCTTCCAATACATATTTATAATTTAAAACCCCCTATTTTTACGATATATTCCTTATTTTTATAAGAAACACCTTTTTATATCCCCCAATACCTATAAACCCCTTATACTCTACTCCTCACCCCCAATACCTACGAAATATTAACCTTATTTTTCACAATTAAGCCCCCTCTCCCCCCCTTTATGAATGATCGTGATATGATATTGCTTAACAATGTTAATCCCCCATGACCCCTTGGTAGGTACCTTTTGCATTAGTGTGTGAAAAATAAGACACAACACAAGTAAAACCCATCTACCATAAACATTAACTATGTGTGATCTCTCATGATCTTGAGTAATCCACATAATACAAATAAATTGTGTGAGGTGATATTGTGGGATTGAAATTAGTGAAATAAATAGTGTAAAATCAATTATGTCCCATTACCGTTAGTCATAATTCAATTTATCGCAAGCTTGAATACTCATTTTAGCACTCATTGTATGAGGTGGTGTTGAGGGATCAAAACTAGCAAAATAAATCATATGAAATCAATCAGCTCATAAGCTTAGTACTTTCATTCATTCATGCAAGACCCAACTCCCATGATAATTAATCATAATACAAGATACATGATCGAAATTTTTAAGGATCCTTTTAACCATAAAAATTGAATATGAAAATTGATAATTAACCTCAAAAAAAGAATTTAAAAAGAAATTTTTAAGTTCTTAATCAAAACCACAAAAGCAAAAAAAAAAGTATGCAAACCATAAAATTCTAGACAATAGATGATAACGGAGTTCATCCCTCGTGGGATAGGTCTCTGAGCCACTTCCAATGAGAAGTTTAATCTTATTAAGTATTCAAAAGATTACACACATGTGTTCTGGAAAAAATTTCAAGTTATGTGGGTCAAACAAAAAAACAAACTGCACCACTATGTTCCTCTCGAAATTCTTAGAAAATTGAGTATAAAGTCAACATATATTTCTTGAGAGCTCCTCTGGCACACACTTTGAGAAAGGATTTATAATGCCCCTACCCATACCTATGGATTCTACCTTTTTGAACCCTAAACCACCTCGAGATCTGTGCATAACTTAGGTGTTGAACTATCCCTTTTGTGGCTCTAAATAACAGCTTTTATGGTGTTTTTGGGCCTTGAAATGGTGGCCATGCAACCTTTTTTGCGCTTACAAATCCAAACAATTTTTTAAACAAAATATCCCAATCCTTTACCAAGGATTGGGCCATAGCCCATTGGTAAAGCATGGGGATGGGGGATCGGAGGTCCCGGAGTCAAATTTGTGGGCCTCGCTTCCTCCCATTTTATATGGTAATGATGTTATGTGTTGGCGATGTGTTATGTTGGCCCGTGGTACTGATGAACCTTGGATCTGTTGGTTATTTGGTATGATTTGGTATAACATGTGGCAAGCACATTACACTTAGGGCCGAGGTCATCCCTTTTTCAAACTAAACAACACAACAACTTTAAATACAACCAATGACCATATAGCTTAAGAAACAAATGTGGAGGTCATGACTAGCCAGATATGGTTGAGGCTTAGGAAGAAATGAGGTTGGGAATTCAATCCTACTTGACTCCATATACATTTAGTAAATAAACAAATGAGATACCAACAATGCTTCCACATGGAAAGCCTTGGTTGGTCCACATAGATTCCTACCCTACCATTTGTTAGCTGACCATTGGTCCAATTCATCTCCCTAGTCACCTTAGATCCTCCACGTGACCTATTGCAAGGCTGCCATGTCATGTAATGTCCCCAAAAATTTAAAAAGAAATAGTAGGCTAGTCGAAACTACCTATGCTTGACATTATTTAAACTTGCAGAATGTATCGTAATGTATCGTACTCCGTTTGTACTGTTTTTTTGTCTTAAGCTATTCTTACGTCCTTCTTCCTTACTTTTAGTTATGTTTATTAATGTTTTTACTTATGATGTCATTGTTCTGATTACTAAGCTATTCTTATGTTTATACATTGTTGTGTATGTGTAGTTATTTGATTATGTACTTCATTAATTTTAGCATGTGTGTACTTGTTATTTACGTGGTTCTAACTTAACTTTGTTCTTGGAACTAAAGTGGGTGGAGTGGTGGGACTAGTTCTCCCATGTAAGTGTCCAAGAGGTAAAGTTTCTACTTGTCTAGAAGGATTACTTAGTTCTGTTGAACTAAATCAATGCTCCCATTTTATGTGAAGATTATACTTAGTGACATAAACTTGTTACGGAACACTTGGACGTTTGATTATTAGTAGTCATACTTGAAACTAGTGACAAGTACTAGTTGATATTATCATTCTTTACCATCATTGTGTGAGAGACAAGGTCACTATCATACCTACTATTCGCGTGACACAATTTTGTTATCTAAGTGACATTTATTAGACCTGGTGTAGTTAGTATGATATGTTCACATCCTAGCATATTTATATTACTAGTTTATTTTATGAAAAGAAACTAACTTATGATTGTATATTATGTTTTTACAGGTTCAAATATTCCTTTGTTAAAAAAAACCAGACTTGGCTTCATACTTAACACATACCATGGCATATTGCATATGCCATGGTCTTAGGCTTACAGCCCAAAAAGTTTAATGAGCATAGCTTTAAGGTATAAATCCTATTGTATGGGATGTATATAAAATTTATGATTTGTATTGACTTAGGGGTGGCGAAATATATAACATAGTTTAAAGGGGTTTAATCCTTTGCATGGAATGTTGGAATTCAAAATTTCAACAATTAAGAACTATAGAGGAGTGGTTTTGGAGTTTTGTAATGTGCAACAGGCTGGCGCCATTAATGTGCATTGGAGTGTGTGGAAGGCCAAACTTAGGGCTTGGCTCACGATGGGGTTTGGTCATTTTGTAGCTCACTGCTTACCCTTTTCTCCTGTGTAGTATGGTCAATGCGACTTCCATTTGGATGACAGGTATGGAAACCACGGGGAATTCACTTGTTGACCAATATCCTATCACGTTAGTTCAAATTGTGGGTTTTAAAATTATTAAAAATTGAACCAATATATTGCAGGTATTAGGGGGATGAGGGGTTTAAGGTGGGGGTGGGTAGGTTGGTTTATAAGGATTGAGGTATAAAAAGTGGTGGGGAGGAATTTTTAAGTATTGGGAGGGGATTTCACTAAAAGAGTTTGGGTCAATATCTCTGGAAATTAAGGGTATTCTTTAATATTCCACGATCGCGTGTGCTATGTGAGATGTTCACTAAGTGAAGTCCCCGTGATGGAAACATTGTGGTTTTTATAGTATCGATTGTTTGTTGGTAGTTAATCCACATACTTCCATAATTCTCATTATCATTGTCTTGTTGTGGTTGCAGGTTAAAGAGATGCCAATGAGAGGCATGGTTCATAGCGTTGCAAACAAGCTGTGCGAAAGGCCCTTCCTTTATGGTAAGCCTGTTAACAAGTTTACACTCGTCCTCTCTTGGCTTTCATGGTTGAGACTAACTTTTATATCATCATTGGTTGGAGTTTGCTTGAGTTATGGTTCCAATGGATGCATTTTGTTTTTGAGTTTGACTCGGTCTGGAAGTACTCTGCGTTTTGGTGCAGTGATAGACTTGGAGTTTACTGTGGGATTTTCGATGGATTTTGGGCATGAGTTTAAATGTAATGGAATGTAATTTAAAAGATGTTTTTAGCCGTGAATAGAAACTTGGTGCCTTGACAGGCTCTACGTGTAATTTGTAAATTCATGGTTTTGACTTATATTATGTAAACGGTGGCAGCGCCATTTCTTACAATGGTGAAATGGACAGAGGAACGACTGCGTATATTGATTTTGGTTTTAAATTACGGTGTATAAAAATTTGTGCTACGTTGATGTTTATTACATTTCCGCATTTCATTCTATGGTTACTGTTTATGTGTTTTATGTGGCATTCACCTACATTGGTTGCATTAGTTATTTTGATGACTTAAACAGTTAGCACTGATGGCTTTTGGGGCCACACCATGAATAGATTTGGCACCCACCATTGTGGATGCGATATTGAATAGATTCAGACTTACAGTTGGTATTTTTAATGTGTAAATGAATATGTATTATGGATTGTGGGTGTAAACCCTTCTTTGGCAATGGAGACTTTTAGTTAGTTTGTGATAGGGTTTACAGGATTCGATCATGTTTCGTTGCTTATGATGAGGTTTATAAATGGATTATTGTGAATAAAACTTATTATGGTTTTTCATATAATGAGCACCGTGTTTTATGTATGCGAAAAGGAAATGGGTTTGTGTAGGATGTGTTCCCGTGACCTTGGTGCAATTGCTTCATTGTTATATGATTGTTGATGTATGAAATAATAATGTGGATTTTATTTGGGCCTTGTAACTTATGGGTGCGATTCTTATTATGCATATTTATAATGTTTTAGATGGATTGAATTTGTATATTTATGCCAAGGTTTATGACGCTCAAAATTGTATTACTGTTTATGCTTTGTAAAACTACTAGTATATTTATTTATAAATCGTGGACCATTTAGGGTTTCGAGTTACTTGGTGTGTTAATTTGTTTTAAGGTAATATTTATTTAGTGGAAAATATTTGGTTATTGGAAGAAGGTTTATTTCTATAGACCTCGAAAGGTCTTCGCTGATTCTTACCATAGATTTAATATGGGATATTGATAATTTGTGTTTAGCCGTAATTAATGTGTTGGTGGCTTGGATTTATAGTCTTATTTTATAACTGTTAATATGTATATATTTACCAATAGTAGACTGGTTAGTTTATTGTTTATTATAATTAGATAATGATAATCTAGGTTTTAAATGAAGCTTTAGATCCGAACTAGTATTTAAAATTAAACATGGCTCTACTGACAAATAAAATCTATCAGTAGAGTATGTATGCCAAAGAACAACTACGTAATACATCTGAAAGAAAACCTAGTTTGTAGGAAGCACATTTTCAACAGTAAATATAATACAAAATTAAAACTAAGGTGAAAAACCCTTGATGCATATTTATAAATGAATTAAATTTGCAGAACTTAACTAGATGAACAAACCCTCAATTAATTTAAAATGTAAACCCTAGAATATTTAAGCATAAAACAAACACATAGGGGTAGAATTTATAATGTAAACATTTGCCTAATTTATCCAACATTTATTCTAGAAAATAAAATAGGGAGTCTACGATCTCATACCTGTAAATTTAAGCTCCTTTAATGGTTGAGACCTACACACTCAAATAACCAGCATTAAAATTCATAGGCATATCTGACATCTGTATTAGATGACCGAATCACTTGGGAACTACCATGTTCCACCCAACCATGACTCAGAACTGTTCCTGGTTTCAATCCGGATCCCCCTGAGATGATTCCAACATGCAAGTAGCTTAGATATCATAAGGTAAGATTTCCCTAACTACTTTATCAGGTCTGGATCAGTTCTCGTTTTTCCTTTCAGGAAAAATGTTCTCCAAGAATTCACTTGAGAATAAACACGCAGAAAATAATGACTCCCCAAAGATAGATAAGAGATCCCGAAGCCTTTCCTTGGCTTGAAACTTTATAGATATATTTTTCAGTCAAAGGGGCAATTAAATCAAGAATTGCTTCATTTCTTGATTTAACCCTTTTCATTTAATTTAGTACTTTCAATATTTAACTTAGGAACTTTTAGCTAGTTCCTAATTTGACTTTTATAGGTATTATACTATTTAATTTTTATCTTAGAAATAATAGTAATAGATGGAAATTTTCCTTCTTTCTCGCATTATTAGTATTATTACTATATTTATTATTGATACATACCATGTATAAAATACATAATAATATAATATTTGTTAACATTTGTCTTAGGGTATCACATATTGTGATTCTTAGAATTACGACACTTTCTTCATTAAAGTCATGAGGTAGATGGTTAGGTCTACTAGGATAGGAAACTCTAAACATCCTTGCATGTTTGATTCCTTAGTATAACATGGTATTTATTCAGTACTTGATGAGAATACAAAAATTCAAAATTTCATTTAATCACTTATAAATAAGTCATATGAGATCAATATTTTTCTCTTGAGTCGTTTTGACTCGAGAATCATTAATTCTTTCAGTAAATCCTAGTGCTTACCAGAGCCCATACTCAATGCCAAAAAAAGGGAGTTACAAACTTAGTGCAGTTCCATAGCTTTTCTCTCAACACTAATGCTAGGATGTACTTCTATGATACACCTAGGGATACAGTGGCAAAGGATCTGATGTTCCATAACTCATGCTCAACATCAACATGGAAGGCTCCAGGGATTATGCCCATTAATTCTAACTTATCTTTTCATGTGTTCTAGAGTTTAACGCTCAACATGTAAATATAAATACTCATGTGCTCCAGAGCTTCTCGCTCAACACCACATCAATTACTCATGTGATCTAGAGATCCTCGCTCAACACAAAACATCTCATCAATCATGTGCTTTAGGGTCCATGCCCAACACAAACAAGCATATATATATCATCAACAATTGGCTTATGCCCAATATATAAAGCAAATCATCATGTTCATATGCAATGGGGTCTTCGACCAAATATATCAAACTAATACATCAAGATAACAACATAATCAATAGGCTCTTTCCTATATGTTTTACGTCCAAAATTTGCGATATTACATCCCTCCCTGCTTTGAACAACACCATCCCTGGTGTTCTAGGGACTTAGAATGACATCATGAAACAAGGCGGGGTAAGCCTTTCTCATGTTGGATTCATTCTCCCAAGTAGCCTCATCGGCTTTGAAGTGCTTCCCTTGCACTTTCAATTGGACTACGGTGTGGTTTATGAGATGCACCTCTCTCTTGTCCAATATATGAATAGGTTCAGGGGAAAAATCTCCTTTAGGTTCCACCTGTAATAAGGACCAATCAACTTTATGTTTAGTATCATAAACATATTTCTTTAATAATGATGCATGGAAAACATTATGGACTCTTATGTGTACGGGTAATGCTACTTCATATGCCACTAGTCCTCTCTTGGTCCACAAAACCTAGGTGCTAACTTACAGCACCTTCCCAATATCAATGAGCTTTGTTTTGCTTTTACTTTCAAGTAGACATGGTCGCCTATTTGACAATATTTATCTTTCCTTTTGTAATCTACGTAAAAATTTTGGTGGTATTGTGCTTCTTTAAGGTTCACCTAAACCTTGGTAACCAACTATTCCAAGTCCATTAGTAAATCAGGCCTTAACATGAGCCAATCAACCAGGCTATTAGAAGTAACTCGTGTTCTATACTTCTATCCATAGAGTGCCTCAAAGGGACTCGACGAAATCCTGCTAACTGTTGTTATATGCAAACTCTGCAACATGTAGCCAGTCTTCCCACTTGGTGAGGTTGTTAATGACATACATCCTAAGCATGTCCTGAACAATTTGGTTTACTCTTTCTATTTTCCCTTCTTTCTATGGGTGATAAGAAGTACTAAAATTCAACTGCATCTCCAATCTAGAGAATAAATATCTCCAAAAGTTTCCGGTAAAATTTGTATCTCGATTCGATATGATTGACTTAGGTATACTATGCAATCTAAATATCTCCTTCAAGAATATATCGACAATGTGTAGTTCCTTGTAGGTCAACTTCATTGGAATGAAGTGTGTTTCTTTTGACAATTTGTCAACTACTACAAATATATAATCATTTTGCTTCTTACTTTTCGGTAGATCGATGATAAAATCCGTAATAATGACCTCCCACTTCCATTCTGGAATGGGTAAAAACTGCAGCAATCCTATGGGATGTTGATGCTAATCTTTGAATAGCTGACATTCCTGAAATTTTGTGATAAACATTACAAAGTCAGCCTTTAACTTAGGCCAAAAAAAGTCTCTCTTGATGGCAGATATCATCTTTTGATACCCCAGATTCCCCAAGTAGGGTGTCTGATGAAATTTTGTGAGGATACTGGACCGAATGTTCTCTCCTTCTGGAACATACAATCTCTCCTTGGACCATAGCAATCCTGATTCGTCTATGTTGTACTCTTTCTGTTGTTGAAACAACCTATCTTCCTGGAATTTCTTGAGGATTTCTACATAGAACGGGTCAACTCTGTTGGTTGTTCTAATCCTCTCATGTAAATATGCATCAATTTGACTTAAAGTCACCTCATATATCATATGAGTTCATTGGCTCAAAGCATCAACAACCTTGTTCTCTTTGCCCTTAATATGCTTTAGCTCTAAATTGTACTCTCTAAGGAAAGCCAACCACCTAGATTTCCTCTCGTTTAGATGCATTTGTTTCAATAAATACTTCAGACTCATAATGCCTGTCTTAAGAAGGAATTTCCTTCCCATGAGGTAGTGCCTCCACATCTTCAAAGCATGGATGATGGCTGCTAACTCAACATCGTGTGTGGGTTAGTTTTTCACATGCTCTTTTAACTTTCATGATTCATAACGGATCACGTGATCGTTCCATAAGAGGACTCCTCCAAGTCCTTCCTCTCTTGCATCCATGCAAACAACAAAATCCCCATTGGGATATGGAATTCATAGTATTAATGCGGTCATAAAAAGCTTCTTAAGCTTTTGAAAACTTTCTTCGCACTTGGTAGTCCATAAGAACTTATTTTCTTTCTTTTTCAAAGCATCCATGGGACAAGATATTCTCGAGAAGTTATCAATGAACTTGCGATAATATCCAGATAGTCCCAAAAAGGACCTAATTTCAGTGACACTAGTAGGGGTATGCCAGTCTTCTATGGCTCTAATCTTTTCTGGGTCCATAGATATCCCTGTATCATAGATAATGTGATCCAAGTACTATATTTGTGGTTTGTAAAAATCACATTTACTAAACTTAGCATAAATTTGGTGTTCTTGTAACACTCATAGTACTATGAGAAGGTGTTATTGATGTTCTTCTTTACTCTTAGAGTAAACTAGGATGTCTTCTATAAAGACCAACACAAATTTATCCAGATACTTACTGAATATATTTTTCATCATGCACATGAAGTTTGCGGGTGCATTGGTCAACTCAAACGACATCACTACAAACTCACAGTTCCTGTAACTTGTACGAAAGGCAGTTTTGTGACTATCCTAGCCGCGAATCCATACCTGATGGTATCCAAATCGCAGGTCATTATTTCAAAATATTTTGGCTCCTAGTACTTGATCGAACAAGTCATTAATCGTAGGGAGTGGGTATCGGTTCTTGATAGTCATTTTTTTCAACTAATGGTAATAGATGCACATCCGCATCGTACCATCCTTTTTCTTGATGAAGAATATCGGTGCTCCCCAAGGGGACACACTTGGTCAGATATACCCTTTTTCTATCAACTCCTACAATTGTAGTTTGAGTTCCACCAACTCGGGTGCACTCATGCGGTAAGGGGATTTGGAATCCGAAACTGATCCTGGTGTCAATTCGATGGAAAAGTCTAGGTATCGTTTCGGAGGTAATCCTGGGATTTCCTTAGGAAACACGTCCTTGAATTCTACAAGAATGGGAAACTCTTCTATGCGTTGTTCCCTTTCAGCCTCTATGTATCGGATATTTACGGCAAACAACTTGCAGCCTTTCCTAACGCATTTCTTTTCTTGTAAAGAAGATATTTGCATTACATAAACTTTATTTGGAATTCCCTAAATCTTCGCTTGAATCCCTTAGCTGTCTATACACAAGATTAACTTGCGTAAGCAATCAGGCATGACATGGTGTTGTTCGAACCAGTCCATGCTGACAAGTATATCATACGATCCTAAGGGTAGGATGTTCAAGTTTACTTTCATTAGGAAACCATTTACTTTTACCTCATAATATTTAACTATTTCTAAAAACTTTCATTTTGTACCTGTGGCTAACTGAACCAGCCAAGGTTTACCATGTTTTACTTTTCATAGGTTGCATACTTCAACAATTTTAGGTGAAACATAGCTCTGACAAGCCCCGGGGTCAATAAATATTGAAATAGAAGTGTTCAAGATATTAACTTCTATCTCAACCATGGTAGCCTGATGGTCTGCATGTCAACCATCGAAGGATGCATAAATCTGTAGTGTTCCAGCTATGTCCTCGATCGTTGGTTCTTCTTGTAAGTGGAAAGACTCCATTGGTCTTATTCTTAAAATCTCTAGCATAATGAGGCCTACTAGCTTGTTAGCATTTGGAGTTGGTACATATGGTTTCATACCTGATTTGTTGAAGTTCTTGTTTTCTAGGAAACTATTGTTCTATTTTCTGTATGGGGGTGGGGTAAACCCTGGTTTACGGTAATCAAAGAAGTTCTTAGATTTGTCTATGTTTCTGTTCATGTTCTCTTGCCTTAGTTGTCCATGCTCATAGAAGAGCCTAGCTTTGTGCAATGTGGTGTCCAAGGTGTTAGGCATGTCAAACTCAATCCTTTCCCAAAATTTGGGAGGAAGACATCCTAAAAACTACTAGACTTTTACCTTTTCTTCCTTGATGTATGGTACATAATGTAATAGATCTAGAAATATGTTGATAAAAGCATCCATAGTTTACTTTTTTGTTGAAGAATCTTTCTGACATATATTTTTTCTTGATTTTACAGAATTTACTCCAGCGTATTTCCCTTAACTCATCTTTCTTGGTATGCTTCAAATCTGTCCACCATCTTGCTGCTTTGCCATTTAAGTTATAGATGGAAAGCCAAGCCTTCATCTCGCTTGAGTAGTTATGAACTCAAAAATATTTGTTCATACACAACATCCATTCTTCAACTTTCTTCCCCATGTTTACTTCACCTTCATAGGTTGGGGATCTTATTTTTATGAACTCCCCCTATGGGTTATCATCATTTCTTTGTCTCTTCTTGCATGGAGAAAGAGATTCATCACTGGAAGGGATGTGATGATCTCCTTCTAGAGCTTCAGGGGTACTTTCCTCTTTTTCTTCTTCTCTTGGGCTGCTGACCCGTTGATGGTAAGGTCCCTTCTGGACCTATTTGTGGAATGAGTGCGTTTCCCCTACGGGATTCCTCCCGTCATATTTCTCAATAGTGCTTCATTAATGGCTTGCTGTTCCTTTCTCTCATTTAGACTATCTTCTCTGAAACTTTGCAATTATTCTTGAAAACTATGTATGGTCTTCAAAATATCTGAATTCACTTCCAAAATCAGTTTTGCTTCCTGGGTGGGGGTGTTCATCTTTCCTTGCCGGCTGTCATCTTCTTTTGTGTTAATGATCTGAACTGGTATGTAAAAATTTCTTGTAAATTGCAAACCTTAAATCGAAGGAAAAATTTATGTTAGTTAAGCATATTTACAAACATACTTTATTTTCTTTGCAACAAATGTTTGGTACAACCATTAGTCTCTTAGTGTTGAAATTGGGCTATGATACCACTTGTAATGTCCCAAAAAATTGAAGATAAAATAAAAAATATTAGGCTAGTCAAAACTACCTATGTTGGACATTATTTAAACTTACAGAATCTATCGTACTCTATTTGTATTGTTGTTTTGTCATAAGTTGTTCTTACATCCTGCTTCCTTACTTTCTGTTATGTTTATTACTGCTTTTACTTATGATGTCGTAATGCTGATTACTAAGCTATTCTTATGTTTATACATTGGTGTGTATGTGTAGTTACTTGATTATGTACTTCATTAATTTCAGCATGTGTGTACTTGTTATTTATGTGGTTCTAACTTTAATTTGTTCTTCAAACTAAAGTGGGTGGAGTGGCAGGACTAGTTCTCCCATGTAACTTCCTAAGAGGTAAAGTTTCTACTTGTCCAACATGATTACTTAGTTCTATTGAACTAAAGCACTACTCCCATTTTATGTGCAGATTATATTTAGCGATGGAAACTTGTTACGGAATGTTTGGATGTTAGATTATTAGTAGTCGTACTTGCAGCTAGTGACAAGTATTGGTTGATATTATCGTTTGTTACCATCCTTGCGTGAGAGACAAGGTCACTATCATACCTACTATTTGTGTGACACAAATTTGTTATATAAGTGACATTCATTAGACTTGGTGTAGTTATTATTAACTGTTCACATCCTAAGATATTTATATTACCAGTTTATTTTACGAAAAGCAACTAACTTATGCTTTTATATTATGTTTTTACAGGTTCAAATATTCCTTTGTTAAAAAAAACCAATCTTGGATTCATACTTAACGCATACCATGCCATATTACTTATGCCATGGTCTTAGGCTTAGATCCCAAAGATTTTGATGACCATATCTTTAAGGTATAAATCCTATCATATGGGATGTATATAAAATTATGATATGTATTGACTTACGGGTGGCGAAATATATAACATAGTTTAAAGGGGTTTAAACCTTTGCATGGAATGGTGGCATTCGAAATTGCAACGCTTAAGAACTATATAGGAGTGGGTTTGGATTTTGATAATATGCAATAGGCCGGTTCCATTACTGCGCGTTGGAGTGTGTGGCAGCCCAAACTTACATTATGGCTCATGATGGGGTTTGGTCATTTTGCAGCTCACTGCTTACCCTTTTCTACTGTGCAGTATGGTGAATGCGAATTCCATTTGGATGTCAGGTGTGGCAACATTGTGGTTTTTACAACATCCATTGTTTGTTGGTAGCTTACTCCATGATTTCACACTTCTCATTATCATTGCCTTGCTGTGGTTGCAAGTTACAACGATTCGGAGGACAAGCTGTGGGAAAGGCCATACCTTTACAGTAGGCCTATTAGTAAGTTTACACTCATCCTCTCTTGGATTTCATGGCTGAGACTGAGGTTTATCTCATTGCTGGTTGAGGTTTTCTTGAGTTCTGGTTCCAGTTGATGCATTTTTTGGGGGGGTTTGACTCAGTCTAAAAGTACTCTACTTTTTGGTGCAACGATAGACTTGGGGTTTACTTTGGGGTTTTCGATGGATTTCGGGCTTGATTTTAAATGTAATCGAATGTAATTTAAAATATGGTTCTAGGTGTGAACAGAAACTTGGTGCCTTTGACAAGATCTGTGTGTAATTTGTAAATTTGTGGTTTTGATTTATATTATGTAAATCGTGGCAGCACCATTTCTTGCAATGGTTCAATGGCCAGAGGATGACCGCATATCTTGATTTTGTTTTCGAATTACCGTGTATAAAAATTTGTGCTATGTTGATGTTTATTACACTGCAGTGTTTCATTCTATGGTTACTATTTATGTGTTTTATGTCGCATTCACCTATGTTAGTTGTATTAGGTATTTGGATGACTTAAACAGTCAGCGCTGATGGCTTTTGGTGCCACACTGTGAATGGCATTGGCACCCACCATTGTGCATGTGATAATGAATAGATTTAGACTTACAATTGTTATTTTTAATGTGTAAATGAATATGTATTACGGACTGTGGTTGAAAACCCTACATTGGCAATGGAGACAGAAAGTTAGTTTGTTACAAGGTTTATAATATTTTGGAGTTGTTAATTCTTTTAATAAAGAAGGTTGAGCCATATATTATAGTGTGTAAGGATTATAAGGGTCTTACAACCTGTGTGTTAAAATATTAGTTCTGAAACACAGCCTGCATACAAACTGTGTATAGTGTGGCTCTGTGTAATATAAAAAGACTCCACAAGATTTGATCTTCAGTCATTTCTTATGATGAGGTTTATAAATGGATTATTGTGAATAAAATCTATTATGGTTTTTCATATAATGAGCACCGTGTTTTATGTATGCGAAAAGGCAATGGGTGTCTACAAGACTCTTTCCTGTGACCTTGGTGCCATTTTTTTAGTTATTATATGATTGTTGTGTATAAAATAATAATGTGGTTTTTATTTGGGCCTTGTAACTTATGGGTGCGATTCTTATTATGCATATTTATAATGTTTTAGATGGATTGTTATGCCAAGGTTTATAACATTGGAAATGGTATTATTGTTTATGCTTTGTTAATGTACTAGTACATTTATTTATAAATCATGGACCATTTAGGGTTTCGATTTACTTGTTATGTTCATTAGGTTTAACGTAATATTTATTTAATGGAAAATATTTGTTATTGGAAGGCGGTTTATTTGTACACACCTTGAAAGGTCTTCATTGATTCTTATCATAGATTTACTATGGGATATTCATAACTTGTGTTTAGCCGTAATTAATGTTTTGGTAGCTTGGATTTATAGTCCTACTTTATAGTTGTTAATATGTATATATTTACCAATAACATATTGGTTAGTTTATTGTTTATTATAATTAGATAATGCTAATCTAGGTTTTAAATGAAGCTTTAGATCTGAACTAATATTTATATAAACATGGCTATGCTAACAAATGAAATCTGTGAGTAGAGTAAGTAGGCCAATGAACAACTATGTAATAGATCTTAAAGAAAGCCTAGTTTGTAGGGAGCACATTTTCAACAGTAAATATAATACAAAACTAAAACTAAGGTGCAAAACCCTTCATGGATATTTATACATGAATTAAATTTACAAAAGTGAACTAGATAAATAAACCCTGGATAAATCTAGCATAGGAAATAACTTACATGCTAGGGTTATAATTTAAAATGCAAACCCTAGAAGATTTAAACAGAAAACAAACACATAGCGTTAGAATCTATAAAGTAAACATTTGCCTAATTTATTGAGCATTTATTCTAGAAAATGAAATAGGTAGTCTAGGATCTCATAACTATAAATTTAAGCTCCTTTAATGGCTAAAACCCGCACACTCAAATAACGAGCATTAACAATTCATAGGTAGATCTAACCTATGTATTAGATGACCGATTCACTTGGAAACTACCACGTTCCACCCAACGCTGACCCAAAACTGTTCCTGGTTTCAATTCAGGGCCGCCTGAGCTAGTTCCAACATGCAAGTAGTTTAGAGCTCCTAAGGTAAGGTTTCAGGAAAAATGTTCTCCGATAATTCACTTGAGAATAAATAGGAAAAAAATAATGACTCCCCAAAGATAGATGAGAGATCTGCAAGCCTTTCCTTGGCTTGAGACTTTATAGACAGACTTTTCAGTCAAAGGGGAAATTAAATCAAGAATTGCTCCATTTCTTGATTTAACCCTTTTCATTTAATTTAGTACTTTTAATATTTAAATTAGGAAATTTTAGCTAGTTCCTAATATGACTTTTATAGGTATTATACTATTTAATTTTTATCTTAGTAATAATAGTAATAGATGGAACTTTTCCTTATTTCTCACATTATTAATATTATTACTATATTTATTATTTACACATACCATGTAAAAAATACATAGAAATATAACATTTGTCTTGGGGTATCACATATTGTGATCCTTAGACTTACGACACTTTCTTTATTAAGGTCAACAGGTAGATGCTTAGGTCTACTAGGCTAGGAAACTCTAAACATCCTTGCATATTGGATTCCCTTGTATAACATGGTAGTTCTTCAGTACTTGATGAGAATACAAAAAATTGAAATTTCATTTAATCACTTAAAAATAAGTGAGATGAGATCAATATTTTTTCTCAAGTCATTTTCACTTGGGAATCATTAATTCTTTTTAGTAACTCCTAGCGCTTACCATATCCCATACTCAATGCTAGAAAAAGGGAGTTACAAACTTAGTGCAATTCGAGAGATCTTCACTTAACACTAATGCTAGGATGTACTTGTACAATAAACCTATGGATACAATGGCCAAGGATCTAATGCTCCAAAGCTTATACTCAACATCAACATGGAAGGGTATAGGGCTTATGCCCAACACTTCTAGCTTATATTTTCATGTGTTCTAGAGCTTCACACTTAACACAAATATAAATACTCATGTGCTCTAGAGCTTCTTGCTCAACACCACATCAATTACTCATGTTCTCAAGAGCTCCTCATTCAACAGAAATCATCTCATCAATCATGTCCTTCACGGTCCACGCCCAACACAAACAAGCATATATATATCATCAACAATTGGCTTATGCTCAATATATAAAACAAATCATCATGTTCATATGTAGTGGTGTCTTCGACCCAATATATCAATATAAAACATCAAGATAACATCATAATCAATAGGCTCATGCCTATAAGTGTTAGGTCCAGTATTCTGGATATTACATGTCACTTTTATGTTGAATGTACATGTTTACTATGCATGCCATGTGGCACCTTGTGGGTGTGCCATGTGGCCTCATTTTTCCATTTTTACATATTTTGTTGCAATTTAATAACTCAATAACTTTCACGTCTGAAGGGAATTTTGTGTGAAACGAACCTCACAGGAAATCTCTCAATGAGCTATACACTGATGTAATATTTTTTTTTCATTTTCAAGACTTTAATTTTGATCGATCTTGGAGATCCTCCTATATCAATGCAATAGGGATAATAAACAATATATGGTGAGATTGAACAATCTTTAAAGCACTTATTACATGAGGAGATGATGTGGGTTGGAACTAGTGAAATGAATAGTATAGTGCATCAATGATCCCATCACATATGGGACTTGAGCTATAATCAATATTCCTTTAAGATTGCCATTCCCAAGACTCTTTAGATCAAATTCCCTTAACCATTAACCATGAAGTTATTCCCATAATCAAGCTCACTTAGTTTGATACTCCATTTGCAAATTTTTAACCAATATTGTTGTTTCCTTATAAACTATTCATTTAAATTCTATTTAATAATGCGGAAGTCTTTATGAATGCACTAATTTAAAAGACTCATTCCTCTATGTTAATCTTATTTTATTTTATTTTATAGGTACAAACGTGAATTTTTCAATTTCTTTTTAACTTTAAAACTTAAGTCACCTAATTTAACATAAGAACATCACACAATTTTCACTATATTTTATGTTCCAATTTATATTTATTTTATTATTAAAATGAAAAAAAAACATTATCATTTAAACTTTAATATACATTTAGATAGAGAATATCATTATGCAAATAAAAACATAGGACTAAATATTTCCCATGTTTATAAAGTGCAATTGAGAGAGGCATTGGCATTTCATTTAGGCTTGAATTGAAGTCTTTTGAGTATATTCTAGTGTCAATGATTTACGATTATTGAAATGGTCTAGTGTTAATGAATTATGATTATTGAAATTGTAAACATTATTTTGAAATTTTAAATATGGTTTTTTATTTATTTTAAAATAATTTTTAAAATACAATATGATATTATAATTAGTATAAATAGACTTTAAAAACTAATTTATTTTGTATTTATTAGTAAACATCTTTCCATACCAAAGTTTAGACCACCTTACTACTCTTAATGTAATAAATATTTATATTTAAATAAAAAGTAAAAATATTTTAAAATATAATATTATATATTTACAATTAACTATAAAATATTTAAATTATTTATTTAAAAATTTATATTCTAATTATTTATAACACTTAAATTCAATTATTTTAAATTAAGTTTAAAAAATGTTGAAAATCATTAGACAAAATGACCACCCAATATTAAAAATAACTGCAACAATTTGAATAATGGTCTATAAATAGAAAAAAATAGAACAAAAAATTGTTAAACAAAATTTTAAAGATGTTTTATGAATTATGAGTTAATGCCTTAAACTATAAATGCCTTAAACAAAAGTTTAAATGTGTTAAGTATATTAATGTCCCAATATTAATTAATAAAAAGTTAAATACAAATAATATTAATTTATTTATTCAATATGTAGTAATTTTAAATTAAATTAAGGTATTTACATTTTGTATAAAAACTTTTGATATTTAAGTATTAAATTTATATTAATTTATTTATTCAAAATCTAGTAGTTTTGAATTAAAATAAAGTATTTTAGTTTTTATATGAAAGCTCCATTACAAAAATATTCATATTCAAGCATTAATGCTTAGGGCTTCCTCAGTTCCCACACATCACACTATTCTTTAAAAAAAAATTCAGAATTAAAATAAAGTATTTAGTTTTTTTTATGAAAGCTCCATTACAAAAATATTCATATTCAAGCATTAATGCCAAGGGATTCCTCATTTCCCACACATCACACTATTCTTTAAACTTTATTCATTCAAGATCTAAGTTAGATAAGTGTCCCTTAATACTTAAAGTAACCCAAAAATAATAAGCTATCTAATCTTTGAGAAAACTTGTAACATAAATATAAGTTTGGAGAACTAAGTGTTGCTAGTGTTGTTATCACTTTCCATTACCCTTTGCTCAAATATAAGTTCAAAAAACTCGGTGTTGTTGTCACTTTTCACCACTTTTTACTCCATAAAATATTCAAAGTGTATATGTACTTCATCAAGACCAATAGCTTTTTAGCTTTTTTGAAAGACTCTAAGCTAGAGAATTGTATTGCAGAGTAAAGAGAAATTGAAAAAAATGTCTCTTAAAGAGAAATTGAAAATATGTTTCTGTAATGTCCCCAAAAATTAAAAATTAATTTTTTTTTTATTAGGCTAGTCTAATCTACCTATGCTAGAAATTATTTTAACTTTTGTGGAATTTGTTGTACTTTGTTTACTGTACTGTAAAGTCGTAAGTTGTGCTTACGTTTTGCTTTCTTATTTCTTGATGCAGTTATTTAATGTATTACTTACGTTGTCATGATGTTGATTACTATGTTGATCTATGGTTAGGCATTGATATGTATATTAGTAATTTGATTACATACTCACTCTTTATAAAGTTTATTTTCCTCGTATGCACTATTCTCACTTAACATTGTTATTGAAAAAGAGATGGAGTGGTGAGACTAGTTTCCCTTTTAGCCACCTAAAAGGTAATTGTTTTCTACTTTTCACATTGGGATTACATAGTTCTTGTGAACTAGTGCATTTCTTTCCACTTTGCATGCAAGTTCACTTGTTGAGGGAAAACTGTTTATAAAAGATGAACATGTCATGTTGTTCATTTAGTCACTAGCACTCATTTTTATAGATCTATCTTAGTGACAAAATCATGGTTATTTAGATGATAATTTATACCAAGATGGATGGTTTAATAGCCTCTGTTGCTTGAGTTTTTATTGTTCTTCCTACAGACTCTATGATAGTGACTTGGTCACTACTGCACTTATAATTTGCGTGGCACATACTTATTATGGTCTAGAGACTTATGACTTTGTTCATGCTCTAACTTAATTTTAGTGTATGGTTTTAATAGTTAGTATAATATTGTAAAAGATTGGCCTATAGTCCTCCATGGCATATTTCAATTGCCATAGACTTATGGCTTAAACCCTATGTAATTCAATGCATATTTGGGATTTTGTAATGCATGTTGTTTTTGGGATAAGTTCTATGGTTGGAATGAAGTATACGATTATGGGTTTGGAAAGCGTTAATGGAGGCGAGGGTGGAAAAATAAATGCACCTTGGGGAATGATGCCTTCAAGCTTAAGGTTCGGTATCTTGCATTGGTTTGGTTATTTGGAACATAGCTGTGTGGTGGTTGTGGAAATTGAACCCAGGTGTTAGAACAATTACACTCACAACAATTGCCAATTACACATGCAAATTACTCACAAAAGGAAACTGAATATAGAGCTGAACACTAATCTGTATTGAATAAGTGTACAATATCCAACCCTGTGAAGTCATAGGTTGCCACAATAAATAATTAAATGAGAGATTTGAATGCATAAGGATGCCATTCGAATTTAGTCAAAAGCAGGCTTACTAAATCTAAGCAAATCCCCCATAGGTGCATAAAGCACATTCCAAATCTGTCTAGGAGCACACGAATTGGCAAAATAAATTAGGCAAGCTAATAGGTGGTGGAAGGAAAACTCATACATGATTTTCATAGGAGAAAATAGTGGAGGATGATGAGGACAAAAACAAGTTAACCTCACCTAGTCAAACTTTCCCAATTGCCTTAAAACTAAGAAAAAGAAGACATGCGCTAGGGAGGCCAGGAATAAAGCAGATTTGATTCCAAGAGGTTTCCCAAGTGCTCCATGACTCAAATTTTGCAAGTTTGACCACTATGGATGTGTGGAGGACAACTTGCATAAGGTGGAATATGGAAACTAGGCAAATAAGACAAAAAATGGATTAATTAATGTCTAAG
>LPNX010833615.1:363450-377689 GCA_001517045.1 Pseudotsuga menziesii
TTAAGCCTGACTTATGAGTAAAATATCAGAAAATTATAAGGCCTAGAAAAAAGGCTTAGTCACCCTTTACATACTGCATGTCCATTTAACCAAGGAAAGAGGCAAAAACCCAGTGGGAAAAATCCTCCCTTAAACATGGACAGTAAAACAAAATTTGGAAATCTTGTCATCACTCATGCTTCACAGCATGATCAGCAATCCCTAGCAGTGATTTGAGATTGCTGAATGTATTCTCACAAAAAACTTTGGTGAAGATATCTACTACTTGTTATGAAGATGAACAGAAGAGTAGGTGAATGGTGCCATCATGCACAAGCTATCTGATGTAGTGCATATGGATCTCAATGTCTTTGGTTGTCTACTTCTGAACTGGATCATTGCAGATTTGAATGGTACTCTGATTATCATAGTAGATAGTAGTTGAGTATTCTGATTCGAAGCCACACTCTCCAAGTAACCCCTGCAACCATAAACATTGAGTTGCTACATTTACAACTCCTCTGTACTCTGCTTTTGTAGATGAGAGTGCAATGGCACTCTGTTTCTTGCTTGACCAGCTGATTGGCCCTTCTGCAAGCATGAACACATATCCTAATGTTGACTTTCTATCTGTGCTATCACCTACCCAATCACTGTCAGTAAACCCAATCAAATCAAGATCAGATTTAGCTTTGTAGAAGATCCCATGATTCCTTGTTCCCTGAACAAAGTTAAGGATCCTTTTGGCTGCTCTCTAATGGATCTCATGAGGCTTATCCATGTATCTTGAAGCCACACTTACTGCATAAGAAATATCATGTATTGTATGTGTAAGATACAACAAACATCCAATCAATTTCCTATACAGTGTATTGTTTACCATAGGTGAAGAATCAGCTTCTTCAAGCTTAACTCCTGAAAGGAAAGGAGTCTTGCTTGGCTTGCAATCCTTCATATTGAATTTGTTCAGCAAATCCAAGGCATACTTTGACTGATGTAATTTGATTCCTTCTTTGGTTTGAGCAATCTTGAGCCCCAAGAATTGGCTCAATAAGCCCAAATCTGTCATTGAGAAGGCATGGTTCATTGCATCCTTCAAGGAGGTAATTTCATCCTTTGAGCTTCCTGTAATGAGAAGGTCATCAACATACAAAACAATTATCATTAATGAACCATGAATCAGCTTCAAATAGACATTTGGATCTGACTTGCATCGAAAAAATTCAGTGATAGCAGAAAGCTATCAATCTTGGCATACCAAGCCCTGGGGGCTTGCTTAAGCCCATACAATGACTTCTTTAGCCTGCACACAAGAGATGGGTTAGTAGTAAATCCTTGAGGTTGCTGCATGTAAATATCTATAGTGATATCTTCATTTAGGAAATCAAAATTCACATCCATGTGGTGTACCTCCCATTGCTTTGAAGCTGTAATGGCTAAGGCTAGCTTGATGGAGTCCATCTTTGCCGCTGGTGAAAAGGTCTCATTGTGGTCTATGCCATGTACCCGTGAGTAGCCCTTGGTTACCAATATGGCCTTGTACTTTAGAGGTGAAACATCAGCAGAAAATTTGATTTTGTACACCCACTTACATTGAACTAGCTTCCTCCCCGGGGGAAGATCAACCAGTTCCCAAGTGTTTCTCTTCTGGAGTGAGATGAACTCTTCTTCCATGGTTGTTTGCCATATTGGATCATTTTCTGCATATTCATATGTCTCTGGATCTGATTCAACCATCAGATAGCATTTCTCTGCAAACATAGGATCTTTCATGCATAGAGCACTCTCAAGTTGAGATCTAGTCCTCCTAGGATCATTAGGATTTCCAGCTAGTTCTCTAGCTTCATGAATGGTCTTGGCTGCTCATTTTGGACTTGTAGGAATGTTAGGATCTTCAATCAAATCATCATTATCAGACATATCAGAATCAACATGTTCAACTATCTCTTCACTTACATTCAAAGGTTCTGGTGGTGAAGAGGATTCTCCAACTTCCACTGCTGTTAGGGGCTCTTCTTGAAACTGAACACACCTTTCAATGAAGGATTTGTTTGTGCTCAAATTGATCAGCTTGTACCCTTTTGAATCTTCAGAGTACCCAAAAAATAGACACTCTTGTCTTTGGGGTTGCAAAGCCTTCCTCTTTTCTATTGGAATTCTATCCCAAGCCCTTGAGCCAAAAATCCTGAAATGGGTCACATCTGGCTTGTGCCCACTCCATGCTTCAAAAGGAGTCATACCATAAAGATGTTTATGAGGCACCCTATTATGGATATAGGCTGCACAATTTATAGCTTCGGCCCAAAACTTTGGTGGCAAAGTCTTAGCCTCCATCATGCAGGTTGCCATCTCTTTCAGTGATTTGTTCTTCCTCTCAGCAACACCATTCTGCTGTGGTGTGTAAGGAATAGAATGCTGCATCTGAATACCTTCATCTTCACAATATTGAATGAAATTATACTTGACATACTCACTACCAGTGTCAGATCTGAGGACCTTGAGTTTCCTCCTAGACTGGTTTTCAACCAAAGCCTTAAAGACTTTGAAGAGGCCAAAAACTTCAAACTTTTGTTTCAAGAAGTAAACCCAAGAATTCCTGGAAAAGTCATCTATGAATGTCAATGAATATTTGGCTTGACTCATTGACATATGAGGAAATGGTACAGCAACATCACTTTGGATCAACTCAAGAGGTGCAGAGGTTCTCTCATGACTAGCTTTCTCAATTTTATGCTCTGGGTGTTTTCCTAAGATGCAACCTTGACAGAATCCTTTGGAAAACTTAATCTTTGGTAACCCTATGACCATTTCTTTTTCACTAAGATCAGAAAGATACTTGTAATTAACGTGGCCAAATATTTCATGCCAAAGCTTGCTTTCCTCATTAGCATGAATTAGAAGAGCAGAGGGGTTTGAGTAGGGTAGGAAGTGTGAGAACATGTATACCTTCAAAGTGTGATTTGCAACTCCTTCTGTAATGAATTTACCACTTGAGATCTCTGTGATATCAAATTCATCAGGGGAGAATATGAACTTCTTTGGAGACCCTGTGTGGGTCATATGATACACTGATAATAGGTTAGAGGCAAGACCTAGAACATACAATACATTGCTGAACTTACCATGGTCAAGATCAATCCTCCCTTTGCCCAAAATTTCAGTGAGAGAGTCATCTCCCAGTACAATTAGTGGACCTTTCGACATGTCAGGTGAGGTGAATGCCTCCTTGGTTGAAACCATATGTCTTGATGCTCCAGAATCAATGATGGAACTAGGTGAGCTTGATGTGCCAGCAACTAATGCATGAACTCTCTCTCTCTCTTCTGAATTTGATCCTCCTTCCCTCTTCTTTGAGCTGTCTGGAAGGGAGATGCCATTCTTCTCCAGGAGTTGGGTTAGCATGTCAATTTTCTTCTTCATGCAGGAGCTTTCAGAATGATTTCCCTTACTGCAGTATGCACACTTTCCCATTTCTCCTTTGTTCTTCTTCTTATGGGGGTTCTTCTTGGAACCTTGAGGCTCCTCTGGAGACTTTTTCTTCTCTCTTTTGCTTAGGTGGCTTCTTAGCTTTCTTATTTCCTTTTGAATCCACCCTCAAATCTCTAGCAACCAGAGCTTAGTATTTGGAAGGTTTGATGGTTCCCATCATCACCAATTTATCTTGTTCTTGTGTGAGAGATTCCATGAAATCTGCAAGGCTAGGCATTTTCCAAGCTCGAGCAGTGAACTTTGTGGCATATAAGGTCGACAAAAACACTGAATACTTAGGGCCAAGCTTCAAGAGTATGGCCAAAACCATTTTTTCATCCTTCTTTTCGATCCCACATTGTTTTAGCTGCAAAACAAGTTCTTTGAACTTGGAAAAATAGAGTTGCAGGGATTCAAAGCTATTAGGACTTAGGGAGATCAATTCATTTTCAATTTGATGTCCCCTCATCTCATCTGTCTTACCAAAAATATCAAAAATATTCTCCCATACTTCATTTGGTGATGTTAATCCATCAAGATGGAAAAGGAGGTCTCTGGATATGCTTAGACATAGGAGACCATAGGCCTCATCCCTCCTGTTGTGCCATTTAATCTTCTCTATAGCTACATTGGGCTCTGCTTCTGTTGCCATAGTCACTCTATAGAGGCCTTTCACTCTCAATAGTATCTCCATTTCTTCTTTCCATTCAAATAATTTAAATGGAGTCAAGATGATCTTTTGAGATTGATCCATAGCTCAGAAATTGTCCCGTCAGTTAGCAGAATGCTCCCAGTCAATGATGTAGAACCTACAATACAAATTGGAAGGAGAGAAATTGATATAAAAAGGCTCTGATACCATGTGTAAATTGAACCCAGGTGTTAGAACAATTACACTCACAACAATTGCCAATTACACATGCAAATTACTCACAAAATGAGACTGAATATGGAGCTGAACACTAATCTGTATTGAATAAGTATACAATAGAAAAACCTGTGAAGTCATAGGCTGCCACAATAAATAATTACATGAGATATTCAAATGCATAAGGATTCCATTTGAATTTAGTCAAAAGCAGGCTTACTAAATCTAAGCAAACCCCCCATAGGTGCATAAAGCACATTCCAAATCTGTCTAGGAGCTCACGAATTGGAAAAATAAATTAGGAAAGATAATAGGTGGTGGAAGGACAACTCATACATTCTTTTCATAGGAGAAAATAGAGGAGGATTATGAGGAAAAAAAACAAGTTAACTTCACCTAGTCAAACTTTCCCAATTGCCTTAAAACTCAGAAAAAGCAAGCAATAAAGCAGAAAAAGAAGACATGCGCTAGGGAGGCTAGGAATAAAGCAGATTTGATTCCAAGAGGTTTATCAAGCACTCCATGAATCAAATTTAGCAATTTTGACCACTATGGATGTGTGGAGGACAACTTGCATAAGGTGGAATATGGAAACTAGGCAAATAAGACAAAAATTGGATTAATTAATGTCTAAGGTAGCTAACTATGGGTTGATTATTCTAATAGTGGTGTGGAACTTCGATGGTTTGCCCTTGTTGATAGGTACATAACCATCGCTATTTTGGTAGCGTTGTTCTCTATTTGGTTTGGTTTCTAAGGGTACTTATCATCGTGGAATCTTCTCTGTGTTGCAGGTTGCAGGGTGCGACAAATTTCATAGGTTGTGGTTTGTGGCTAGCTCTGTGGAAAATACCATACCCATTTGGGTAATCCTATTGTAACAAGTGTTTAGCTTGTTCCATCATTTGCATAGTTGTTGTGACAAGGTTATTACTCATTGTGGGTTTGAATGCTTTCCTATGGTTTCTAAATGGCTACATTTTCGGAAAGGGTCTGTCTATAATTTTAATGGATAAGCATCATGGATGCATTATGACTTGGGGATTTTCCTTGTTGGGATTAGTGCCTTCGGGTCGGAACTTTAATGTATTTGAATTTGTTAATGGGAAATATGTGTGGGAAATGTGACTAGGTAACTCGTGACAGGCTCTGCGTATTGTAAATAAGTTTATATTATTTGAAAGACAGCAACACCATTACTTGCAATGGTGCAAGTTCAATCTTAAATGAATGTGTAAAACCTTAATGGTTTTGATAATGATTTGTGTTTATAAATATATACAAAATGTGCATACTGTGTTAATTTTGTGGTTACAACAATTACTTAATGGGCTCTGTGTAATCGAAATCCTTGTTTCAATTATTTTATGGATAAATGTTGGCAACATTGTTGGATTTGGGGGCCATGCCGGATATGGCATTGGAATTCCTTCAATTTGAGTTGCGATAGTGTATTGGATAATTTCTTTATTATTTTTATGGATGAAACTAGTTTATCGATAAATCTTTATGTTTAAAAAAATGTAAGAGCTGTGACATGGTATAACCCTTTGACAAATGTTGTTGATATTCTCATAACATTGACAGGGTTGTTTTAATGTTTAAGGGCTTTGTTAATAATTACAGCCAAGGGCCATAGTTACAACGTGTATTTTTATTGGGTCTTTTGACTTCTGTGCAAATATTGGATTTTTTTAACTTACAGCCTATGTATATGTATATAGCGTGGCTCTAATAATGGAATGCTATAGCGTGAGGTAGAAACCAAATAGCGAATCCTACAAGATTTGTCAGGTCATTTGTAAATAAACAAACCCTACAATAATCGATCCTGGTTCGTTATAGTTGTAAGGGTTTATAGATGTATGGATTCAATTTGGGCATAACGCCTATAGGGACTGATCCTGCGACCACTGTGTAATTATATTTATGTTTTTAATGAATGTTGTACATAGTATTATTGTTGATTTATTGCGTTGGGGATTTTGTTATGGAATGGGATTCTTATAATGTAGTTTCTAAGTATTTAAAGGGTTTGATTTATTATACATGCAATGGATTTATTATTTTTATAGTTTCTTTACTGCATACGATTTTGTGGATATAGTTGGTATAATAAATTCATGGTTTTATGTTGATTATTGTTTATATTCTCAGACCATTAGATGGTCTCAATGTTTGGACTGTAGATTTGATTTATGAAATTATTTGATTAATGGGAAAAGATATGGTTTAACCCTGGTTCTTTGTAGAAATATATATATGGACCCTCAGAGGTCTTCGATGGGTTTTAATTTAGCTTTAATACTTTGAATTGATGATTATTCTTAAATATAGAATAATGTGTTTATAGTATTGCTTATGTTTATACTTGATATAATGTAAATTATTTATTTATTAGGTTATGTTTACTATATTAGTTAACTGTATTTTAAATTTATGTTTAGGTTTATTCAGGTTTATAGATTAACCTGAATTAGTATTTTATTCGTAATTATAGTTCTGCTGGCAATATGGAACCTGCTAGTAGAGTTCATAGGTAAATAAACATATAGGCACTATTTGAGTAAATCCTAGGTTTTAAGTAAACAAAGTTTAAGCTTTAAATAAATTCAGAACTAAGTATAGTAGAAATAAACCCTAAATATTTCTTAAACATGAATTAATTTACCTACATAGGGTTTATAAATAAAATGTAAACCCTTAAAGATTTTGACAGGAAAACAATTGTAAACATAGGGTTAGAAATATAACATAAACACTTGCATATTCTAACCAGAAATTATAGTAGATCATGAAATAGGAAGTCAAGAACCTCATACTTGATAGGTGAAGCTATTCTAATGGCTAAAACCTGCACACTCAATTACCCAGCATTAAAAATTCACAAGTAGATTTGACCTATGTATAGATGACTGAATCTCTTGGGAACTACCACGTTCCACCCAGCCATGACTCGGAAGCGTTCCTGGTTTTAATATGGATCCCCTGTGCTGGTTCCAACATGCAAGTAGCTTAGATATCCTAAGCTAAGTCTTTCCTAACTAGTATATCAGGTCTAGATCAATTCTCCTTTTTCTTCTTAGGAAAATATTCTCCAAGAACTCTCTTGAAAATAATTAGGGCGAATCGTGACTCCAAAAAGATGGAAGAGATCCCCAAGATTCTCCCTTTCTTGGGAATTTATAGACAGACTTTTCAATCAAAAGCAAAGTTAAATCAAGAATCATTTGATTTCTTGATTTAACCCTTTTTGTTTATTTTAAGTACGTTTAATATTTAACTTAGGAAATTTTAACTAGTTCCTAATTGGACTCTTGTAGGTACTATAACATTTAATTTTATCTTAGTAATAATAATAATAGATGGAGCTTTTCCTTATTTCTTACATTATTAATATTATTACTATGCTTACTCTTTATACATACCATGTATAAAATATATAATAATATATTTGTTATTTTTTAACATTCGTCTTTAGGTATCATATATTATGATCCCTAAACTTACGACACTTTCTTCATTAAGGTCATCGGGTAGGTGGTTAGGTATACTAGGATAGGAAACTCTAAACATCCTTGCATGTTGGATTCCATCATATAACATGGACTATAAGTCAGATGAGATCAATATTTTTCTTGAGTCATTTTCACTCGACATAATTAATTCTTTTTAGTAACTCCTAGCTCTTATCTAGATCCCATACTCAACACTAAAAATAGGGAGTTTAAAACTTAGTGCAATTCCAGAGCTCCTTGCTCAACACTAATGCTATGATGTACTTGTAGGATACACCTAGGGATACAATGGACAAGGATCCAATGTTCCAAATATTATGCTTAACATCAACATGGAAGGATCCATGGATTATGCCCAACACAAATGTCTCAAAACTCATGTGCTCCAAAGCTTCTCGCTCAACACAAATATAAGTACTCATGTGCTCTAGAGATTCTCACTCAACACAAAACATCTCATCAATCATGTGCTTCAGGGTCCACGCCCAACACAAGAAAACACACACACACACACACACACACACACACACACACATATATAACATATGCAATTTCCTTATGCCCAATATATCAAACAAATCATCATGTTCATATGCAGCGAGGTCTTTGACCGAGTATATCACAATAAAACATCAAGGTAACATCATAATCAATGGCACTCATGACCATAAGGGTTAGGTCCAAAATTCAGGATATTACATCCCTCCCTGCTTCGAACAACACCGTCCCTCATGTTCTAGGGACTCGGAATGAGATCATGAAACAAGGCAGGGTAAGCCTTCCTTAGGGTGGCTTCATTCTCCCAAGTAGCCTCATCATCTTTGAAGTGCTTCCATTGCACTTTCAACTGGACTATGGTGCACTTCCTGAGTTGCACCTCCCTCTTGTCCAATATATGAAGAGGTTCAGGGGAAAACTCCCCTTCACATTCCACCTGTAATAAGGACCAATCAATCACATGTTTAGTATCATAAAGATATTCTTTAATAAAGAAGCATGGAAAACATTATGAACTCTTATGTGAGTGGGTAACGCTATTTCATATGCCACTGGCCCTCTCTAGGCCAGTATCTCAAAGGGTCTACAAAATATAGGTGCTAACTTACCACACCTACCCAAACTCAACGAGCTTCGTTTTGCTTTTAGTTTCAAGTAGATATGATCAACTATTTGATAGTCTTTATCTTTTATTTTCTTATCCATGTAGATTTTTTGGCAATCATGTGCTTCTTTAAGGTTCACCTGGACCTTGGTAACCAACTATTCCAAGCCCTTTAACAAGTTAGGCCCTACATGATTCGATCCACCGAGCTATTCCAAGTAAGCAGTGTTCTACACTTTCGTCCATAGAGTACCTTGAAGCGACTCATCTTGGCGGAATTCATTTATCTATTGTTGTATGCAAACTATGAAATATGTAGGTAATCTTCCCACTTGGTGGGGTTGTGTAATGTCCCTAAAAATTGAAAATATTTTTTTTTTATTAGGATAGATAAACACAACCTTTTCCGGACATCATTAAACTTGCAGAATGTGTCGTACTCTATTGTAATGCTGAATTGTCCTAAGCTGTTCTTACGTATTGCTTCCATACTTCAGTTATGATTATTACTCTCTTTATTGTTTATTCTTATGGTGTTGTAATGTTGATTACTATGTGATTCTTATGGTTACGCTTTGATGTGTATGTTAAATACTTTGATTATGCACTTCAGTGTTATTTACATGTGCTTACCCTTGTATACCTCATTCTAACTTTAATTTGTTTCTGGAACCAAAGTGGGTGGACTGGCGAGACTAGTTATCACATGTAACTATCTAAGAGGTAAAAGTTTCTACTTGTCTAGTAGGCTTACTTAGTTCTATTGAACTAAGACACTCTTAATTTGTTTACATGCATGTGTACTTTAGCAATGGAAAATGTGTTATGAAGTGCTGAATGTTTTGATCCGTAGTACCCATACAGGAAGCTAGTGACACCTACTGGTTGTTATTATTGTTCCTTACATACTCGAGTTAGTCACAAGGTTACTACCACGCTTATAATTTATATGAAATATAATCGTTATCTAAGTCCAATCTAAGTCACACTTAATATTCATGGTGTAATTTATTATTAACTATTCATATCCTAGCATATTTGTTTTAAATGTTTATTTTATGAAAAGCAGTTAACTTATACTTTCATCTTATGCTATTACATGTTAATAAATCTTTATTAAAATTGAAAATTGGCTTTAGGCTTAATAAACCTACCATGGCATATTTCATATTCCATGGTCCCTTGGCTTAAAGCCTAAAGGGTTGGATGAGAATAGTCCTAAGGATTATAGCCTAAAGAATGCGATGTATGTGTTCAATCAAAGCTTATATTAACTTGGGGTGGCGAATATATAATCATAGTGTAAACTATGCATAAGGGGTTTATGGCTTTGCATGAAATGGATGTAACATACACAAGTCACCAAAAAAAAATTATTTCCTCATCAAAAGGAAGCTCGTACCTTTGGTTCCATTACCCTCAAGGATTATGAGTGTTAAAGTTGAATCATAAGGTAAGATAATCGCCGAAAGGGTGTTGTTCATAACAGGAAACTTACTATTTTGAAATAAACTAAGTCAAATTTAATAAAGTTATCCTTTGCGATTCTTCCTAGGATCCATGTTTTATAGTCATTAACACACAGAAAGAGACTTTAAACAATGACACTAACCTTTGTCCCACATTAGACTATGTAGCATGTTATAAACGTTAAATCAAAATCTTTGGGTTTGAAACACTCATGAGGAAGAAATCGATAATTTACACCAATATCATCAGAATATAAGTTAAGTACTTCAAGGTACACAAGAAAAAACAAATCAAGAATACACAACATCCAGTACATCATTATCACATAAGATAGCATACCACAAGAATGCATGAGACAAAATACGTCAAGAGCACAAGCGATCGAGACCATAATAAATTTATCATCAATGATGCAGAGTTATGGAATTTCTGTCTCCTTAAGCAAGGTGCTCTATTTAACAACTATTCATTATTTTATCTCTAACTAATGAAACATAAGACTTATACTTCAACTCCTATCAATAGCATATCTTTTACAATTTTTTAAAGCCATAATATACTAGTTTTGTTGACGACAGTATCTTAATGTGATTATTGGAGGTTCTCAACATTCCACTATTATTCATAATTTTGCAAGCATTACCTCATCGCAGTTCTTTTAAAACAATATTATGGTGTAGACCAAAGATACCAACAAGTTTCTCATTGATGATCGTTTCTAAAATAATTAATCCATTACAAGTACACATAACAATACAAGGAAATAAACAATTAGACACAAGAACCAGAGAGACGCCAATGTACGTGGTTCACCCCAAACTTGGGGTTACATCCACCAAACTATTGCATCATGAAATTTTCATTCAAAAAGAGGTTACAACTGGACCGCGACTGTCGGCTTGACAGCTGCGGTCTGGGACGCGACTGTCAGCTTGACAGCCGCGATCTGGACCGCGACTGTCTTTTGTGTTTGGAGTTGTTTGGGAAGGGTGAGAATGTCGATTTTGAACAAGAATCTAATGAGGCTTTGTTGTGTGACTGACAGGATGCCACGGACTGTATGGAGAGAGCGAGAGATGCCAGAGGAGCTGGTGGATATTATCCGAGAGGACCGTCGTGTGCGTTCGATGCTTGGGATATTCGGCCTACTGAAGTTTGCTGAGATTCCGATGATTCGGTCAGCAGGGTTGCTGCTGAACCGCTTAGTGAGTTTCTGGGAGCCGGATTCACTGGCGTTCCGAGTACAGGGGGAGAGGGTGGACCTCACCCTTACTGATGTCTATTTTCTGACGGGGTTGCCCTGCCTGGGGAGGGTGGCAGATACCCAGCCGCGGGGGTCCGCGGATCTTGATATTGTTGATATGGCAGTGCGGTTCTGTGGGGCAGAGGCGCGGGTGCATCGGAATGCACTCCGAGTTGGAGACTTACAGGAGCCAGTGGTTCGAGTGACAGCCGCATGCATAGTGCGGATCCTGGGTTCTCAGGCACCTGAGAAGGTGTCTGGGGGGCAGATGCAGCTGGTGGAGCGTACACTGGGGGGGACTTATTTTGCATGGGGTCAGATGTTCCTGACCTGCGTTCAGAGACAGCTGACCGCAGCGAAGGAAGCTGGCAAGGGGTTCTGCTTTGGGTCGTTCTTGTGCGCCTTCTTTATGGAGAGGGTTCCCACACTGCGGCCGCGGGTGCCGGTTAGGGTAGGAGGCGTGAGGGAGCCTCGTATGATTCGATGGGGGGAGATGATGCGCCGCCGTGGTGGTGGTGATGTGGGCCGGTATTTTACGGATGAGTTGTACATGCAGTGGCTCCAGCTGCCACTGATGCTGGAGGACTTTCCGTACAGGGACATGGATTACAGAGGGGATCCAGATGCGCCCCGTCCAGCAGGACAGATATGGGGTCCAGATGGTATGTGTCATTTTGATTGTTCTGTCTAGTTGTTTATGTTATGTATGATGTATGTTTGATGTAGATTTACTGACATGTGGTTGATGTACAGATGTGGGCCCGCAGCCGCTGCCAGGGCATGTGGCATGGCGAGGGATAATGGCAGTTCCGGCTTTGCCCGGGCGGGGTCCGGTGCATCGGCGAGACGCGGATGGGGCTCTAGAGTCTGTACGGATACTGCTGGAGCGGCTGTTGACTGGAGTGAGTGATGCGGGGTGGGAGGACCTTCCGCGAGATGTGCGTCGGGACTGTAGGCAGGCGCCTCGGGATTTCAGAGGGATAGCGTTCCGGGTGGCTCTCTTAGTGGAGAGGGCACGAGCACGAGCACCGAGGCTCAGGCGAGATGGGGACTCGTCAGAGGAGTCAGAGGATGCTGACACGGAGAGTGAGGCAGGATATGACTCCCCTTAGGGAGAGCAGGGGACTCTCCCGGGTTTTTGTAGCTTCGGCCTGTATTTGATGAGTTTTGAGGGATGGACATGCATATTTTTTTTGTATAGCTGAGTACTGGGGTACTCAAAACATGTATAGTTCTGAACATGTATATTTGACTTGTATATCTATATATGCACGTGGATGCACATTTTTTGGTGATATTGTCTCATTTGTACGCATGTGGATGCGCTTTATGATATGTTTGATACTGCACGTGGATGCAAGTAGTCTAGGCTGTTGGGCACGTGGATGCCCCTTTGTTGACATGATATGATGTATGTATGACTAGGCACATGGATGCCCCTATGGATGCAAATGTCCTTTTATGGTTTTATGCAAATGTTGATGTAATGCAGTCTTTTTGGTTTTTTGTATATTTGGATGATATGCTATGGGGTAATGATACATGATGGAGATGTTACATAGTGTGATTGATATGCCGGTCTAGGATATTGTTCGCCATTTGGTCTGCGACACTATTGTAAGCTCTTGGGACATGTGTGAATGTAATGGATTCAAACTGTCGGCTAAGTTGTTTTGTACGCAGGAATTTGCGAAATAGGCAGGGATCACGCACCTGGTAGCAGTGGTTGAGCTGGGAGACAAGTAGCTGGGAGTCCAAGAACACATGAAGGTGACGTATGCCCATCTGGAGGGTAGCAGTTAGGAGACTGGTCACAGCATCATACTCCTCCTGGTTATTGGTAGCAGCGCCGATACATGTTCCGTCAAGGTGGATGCGTTCATTGGAATGGGAGTATAAGACCCATGCTGCCGAAGCTAGGTTGGGAGACCAGCGGCTGGCCCCATCAGCGAAGCCAATGTAACAAGGTGGAAGAGGATCCATCTGTGGGCATGCAAAAATGCGATAAATGTGAGATTGTGGTAAAAAACGGTGAAAAACAAAAAGAAAGCAAACTGTACAAATGCGGACCAATGAGGTCGCGGTTTCAGTTATGGGTAGAAACGTTTCAGATACAACCCATTCCGGGGGTTGGAGAAGGGTCGCCCTTCAAAGTTTGCTAAAATGTATGCCCCCTTGCCGAGGCAAGTTTGCACAATGTAAGGGCCTTGCCACATGGACTCGAATTTTCCTTTACCTGTTTTGTCGTGGGCTTGGTCATAGGCGAGGACGAGGTCCCCTTCATGGAAGGTTCGAGGGTGGACATGTTTGTCATAATGGGCTTTGGAGCGTGTTTTGGAAGCTTCGATATTCTAGAGAGTGGCACGACGATCTTCATCGGCTTGTTCGAGGGATAGCAGACGTTGTTCAAGGGGGGAGGTATCCGGGAGAAGCTCAACGGCGATGTGTAAGGCAGGTATCTGACACTCAATGGGGAGAACAGACTCTACATCGTGAACTAAATGAAATGGGGTAAAACCAGTGGCGGTCTTGGTGGATGTACGGTAAGCCCATAAAGCAGGAAATAGCATATGGTGCCAATTGGACTTATG
>LPNX010833615.1:386772-449850 GCA_001517045.1 Pseudotsuga menziesii
CCAAGAAGCTTAGGTTTTAGGATCTTGGAATAGTTCATTGAAATTTAATTCTCCAAGATCACTAAACTACAACAACTAGGTGTCTATCCAGGGAGTGTGTGAAATCCTTTATATAACCAGCATTCTCAGGAAGCTCCTCTCAAAAGGGAGTCAAGCACTAGGCAGTGTGAGCGGTTGTTGATCGGGATAACCCCTGGTTGGTAACTGTGTAGCACCGGCGATATAGCCAGGATTGTATTCGTATCTGGGGGCTCTTTCGATAGTTTCGGGCTTTGCTACCCTACCCATATGGTCAATCCCGCCTGCGATTGTCCGCCTGAGCGGTTGGGGTCGGACAGCATTGTCACTATACACGTTGAAGCTGAGGGCCACAATAATTGGTTTCGAACCTCCGCTTGTGGTGACAAGGGCCTCTCAAGCCTCTCCTAGGTGAGACATACCGGCCACATTCAGGAGCTCACTTATCCAGCCCTTGTTTGCTTGATTTTGGCTTTAGATTTGATAGTGATTGCTTTGTGTATGCTAGTTGGCCTAGGGTTGATGTAAATAGAGAGTCTTTGCTTTTTTGTTAAGTCATTGTGGATTCGAGTGCGGTTCTGCACCGTTCTCATCGGTTAGCAGGACTTTCGCCTTCCACTTCTCCTCCTCCTTTGGGAGAGGGGCCTAGTCGGTCCAAGCGGACTGTGTCACACATTGATTCACACACCATGGAGGATCATTCAGAGATTATTCCTAACCCACCTCCTCCTATTCGTATTGATGATGGGGAACTGACTCCTACATATGATCCCTCACTTGACCTAGCTGAGATCGGTCCCGTTATTTCCCAGATAGGATCTTTACATGATAGACCTACTCATACTAGGCCAGATTCCCCATTGACCCGATACTAATATGGAATGCCGAAAGATGCCGAGACTCACTTTGACCCTCCTAGCACCAGCTATGGTGGTTATGTTACCACTGGTTTTCCTATGCACGATTTGACATTTCATGTTGAATCCGACTTTGATCCTAACACTATACCTGGGTGCATTCCCATGCCTTACCTTGCAGAGAGGTTTGGGAGTACTAGTCACATTGCACCTTCCATCCCAGCGGTGGAAGCTACATATTATGTACCTTCTAGGTCTAGAGCTAGTGATCCCATAGCGATACCAGGTTCTAGACGAGTGACAATAGGCACTAGCACATATCTTCTTACAGAGATTCCTTCGTCCTCGCTTCCGAGTTCTTCAAATGCGAATCCTCCACCTTACTCTCATGGTCCTTCGAGTTGTCATGTAGCTACGAGTCAGATTCGTACTGCGATTACTAGACCAGTTGTGTCTCAAGCCTACATACCACCCGTTGTTTCGAGAGGTTATGTTCATGTTTCTAGAGGTCAAGTTGCTACTTCTTCGACATATATCCCTCCTTTCGGTATGTATATTCCTACTTCCAAAATGTATATTCCTACCTATGGAGTGTCTCATGGGGCATCGCAGCCGATGACCTATGGACCCTACTATGGGGCGCAGTATGGACAGGTCTCTCAACCTTATGGAGGTGGGTATTCACAACCTGCTTACTCTCCCAACTATGGCTTTGTAGCTCCTACTAGTCAGGGTCCACCTCATTATGCAACTTCCACGCCACCCTATACGGGTCATACAGGAGGAGGTCACTATGGCCAAGGTCATGGTGGTAATCAATCCTATGTGAACCATGGAGCAGTCCCTAAACCTCATCATGCTAAGCTCCCTTTCCTCGCGACACTCAATTTACCTGACTTATCGAGACTTACGAACGATCCTGTGGCTCATGACCCGGCTTGGTCGGCTGTCCCTACTAAGCTTCCTTCGGACATACCTAAGTTCGAAGGCAAACCAGGAGAGGATTCGAGTAAACACGTTACGACATTCCACCTATGGTGCTCTTCCAATTCATTGCATCAGGACTCAGTCCACTTGAGACTATTTCAATGCACCCTTACAGGGCCTGCAGCGAAATGGTACATAGAATTACCTAGGGGTGCCTTTACTTTGTTCGACGACCTTGCGATGAATTTCCTTAATCACTTCCAGCTACCAGTACGATATGATGTCGGTACTGAACTCTTGTCGACATTACGGCAAGATAAAGCCACCCATATTTCTGATCATATTCAGGAGTGGTGTAGACGGAAGATATTAATCAAAGCCTTTATACCACCGGAATTCCTCCTTGAGTGGTTCCTCAAATCGTTATTACCATATATCGCGAAGGATGTCTCCACATCTGGAGTGCAAAATGAGGAACAAGCCTTCTTTAGGGCACATGAACTAGACTTCATCTATGCTTAGTCTGGTTTGTTATATGAGATTATACCTAATGCCCCTCGTTCTAGTTTCGATCCCAAGGTCAAACCTGGACCACATGCCGATGGCATTGTGGGTAGTGCAAGTAAGAAACCTACAGGTTCGGTTGTGAAACAAGTTTCTCAATTGTTAATCAACCAATCTGCCTCGGGACAAGCTACGGCTTCGTCTCAGCCCGCCCAAACGGTGAATGTACTTGCTGTGCAATCGTCCGACCAGAAAGGTAACCAGCAACTTGGACGGAATAGAAAAAAGGGTAAAAACAATAATAAGAAGGGTGGGAATAAAAATGAGAATGCCAACAATAATGACAAGAACAATAAAAATGGTGGGGAGGACAAGCAGAATAAGCGTAAGGTTAAGTTTCCTTGCAAGCTTTGTAAGGACAATCACCTCACTTACTTGTGCCCTAGGATGGATGAAGCTTCAAAGTTCATAGCACAGGGCCCAGCTGTGTTAACGAACCCTTTACCGCATAACCAAAATATGAACTCGAAGTCCCATGATCAATCTAGTGATGAAGATCCACCTGAAACTAGTGGTCGTGGGTGCATTAATATGGTCCGTGCCGTGAAAGTTGTGACGTCTGCGAAAGATTATTCTTCATCACAACCCAACCCAGGTAAAGAACCTAATCCACCAAGAACCCCTTTGTGTATTGAGAAACCTGTGGACAAACCTGAAGCTGCAACTCGCATTCCTAAGGGGGTACTTAAGCATTCAGGGCATAATCCAAAATTCCCGAGCCACCTAGAACTATTCAGTTGTCGAGGACTTGGGTCATACTCCTTGTGCGATGTCTGCATTGGAGGTGCTTCAGAGTTGTCCGTCGCAAATGAAGTCTTTGCTTTCCTCTCTTGGTGTGAATGGTGATGATTCTTCCTCAGTGATCAATTTTGAAACTGCAGGACATCAGCCTCGCTTGCCCTACTATGTGTCCCTTTTGGTGCATGTAGAATGTCTTAATATGATCGTCAAGCGTACTGTGATTGACGAGGGAGTTTCTGCTTCTGTGATGTCTTTGTCTTGTTGGAAGGGTCTTGGTTCTCCTTAGTTGTCAAAGTCTACGACCATGTTAACTGCTTTTGATGGGAGATCGTTTAGGCTGCACGGTATCCTTCCTTCTCTTAAATTCCATTTGGGGGGGAAGACCGTTGCGATAGAGGTTGAGGTGGTTGATGCGCCCCTTGACTACAATCTCTTACTGGGAAGGAATTGGATGTATAGTATGCAAGCCGTTGCGTCTTCTGTATTTCGCGTTGTATGCTTTCCTCATAATGGGAAGATTGTGATGATTGATTAGATGTCATTCAAGAATCTTCCTGTTAGTGTATCTTCGGAAGCTTCGGTTCCGAAAGTTGAACATTCCCAGCCGACAACTGGGAGTGTCGGTGTAGGTATGTATCCTTCCCTCATGGGAACCTTTAGTTGTCCTGCACCCGTCCTCATGATAGGAGCTAGTTTCAATGGTGCTTCCACATCTACGAGATCGGTGCCTTTTCGCACAAGTCATATGGGAGATCCTTGGATTCTTCCTTCACTGAGTCCTTCGAGTGATGCCATTGAGACGAGTGTGCCGTTGCCTATAGCCATGATTGCTTACCAAGCTAATCTTCAATCTGCTGCAGAGCCTTGTTCTTCTTCTTCACGGACAGAAGAAGAAGACCCCTATGCATGGGCAGTACAGTGTTCTCATGCCCAGGATTGCCTTGATACGGTTTTCCCTTCAGATAAAGCAATCATCGAGGCTATGTCGGGAATTGAGCCACCATGGGAGGAACTCCATCATAGATCATATTTCCTTCCAGAGCTTGACTTGTTGGAGCATGAGGATTACAGGGAGATTCTTAGATAGAAAGCTGGTAGGCCCATGATTCCATTAATCTCTCCTGGTCAGATGGCTGATGGAAACATGGAAAACATATCATCAACTATGCCTATCAACATTTCTCGCAACCTTGTACAGTTGAGAATGTGTACATTGGGGCGGATTGTTCCCAAGATGAGATTCATGAGTATACCGAGCCGTTCAAGGAATTCCATGATGTTTTTGCTTGGTCTTACGATGAGATGCCAGGGACTGACCCTCGGATTTTCGAACACGAAATTAAAACTTACCCCAACGTGAAGCCTGTTCGACAGCGTTTACGTGCAGTAAATCCTAGGAAAGCACCCGCCATAAAGGCAGAGATAGAGAAACTATTGAAAGTTGGTTTCATCTATCCCGTTCCCTTAATGGAGTGGGTTTCAAATCCCATTCCGGTAGATAAGAAGTAAGGAGCGATCCGTATATGCACTGATTTCCATGATTTAAATCGTGCCTGTCCTAAGGATAGCTTCCCCACACCGTTTATAGATCAGATTTTGGATGAGTGTGCGGGTAGTGAGGTGTTCTCTTTTATGGACGGTTTTTCCGGATATAATTAGATTCAAATTAAACCTGAGGACCAACATAAGACCGCATTTATTTGTCCTTGGAGAACATTTGCGTATCGAAAAATGCCTTTCGGCCTTAAAAACGTCGGAGCTACTTTTCAGCGGGCGATGACCTTGATTTTCCATGATCTCAAGTCCATTATTGAAGTATTTTTGGATGACCTCGCTGCTCATTCTCATATGAGGATGCGTCATTCTTATCACTTGAGATTGGTGTTCGAAAGATGCCGGCACTATGCTATTAGATTAAACCCTCATAAGTGCATCTTTTGTGTGAAATCAGGTCGTTTATTAGGATTTATCGTTTCGAAAGAGGGTATAAGAGTCGACCCCTTGAAAGTGGAGGCAATACTTCAGTTGTCTCCCCCGCGAAATATTCGTCATCTTCAGTGTTTGCAAGGCATGACAAACTTCCTACGAAGATTTGTTGTCAATTTTGCCAATTTGACTATAGGTTTCATGCGTCTCCTGAAGAAGGATACTCCCTTTGAATGGGATGAGCGAGCCCAGGAGTCCTTCGATGCCCTTAAAAGAGCCCTAGCATCAGCCCCGGTGATTAGTCCTCCGGATTATAGCCGTGATTTCCTATTATATGTGGTCGTGTCTTTAGAGATGATTGGGATGGTTTTGGTTCAAGAGGATGAGGAGTTCCAAGAGCATGTCATATACTATCTGAGTCGAAGCCTTATTGACACAGAGATCCGGTATTCTCATGTAGAGAAGCTTGCCTTGGCCACTGTACATGCGGTGCAGCATTTGAGACATTATATTCTCCTTCGCCAAACTTTGGTGGTTGCCCATGTCAATCCATTTCAGTTCGTCCTCACACGTAGGATGATTGGGGGAAAATATAATAAATGGATTGTCATTCTGCAAGAGTTTGATCTCGAGTTTGTTTCGGAAAAATCGAAGAAATCGTTAATATTTGCAGAGCTCATATCAGATTTTCTGAGCGAGGCTGAGGAGTCGGTATGTGAAGATACGTTCGTTGATGAACACATTTTCTTGATCTCAACGACTGACCCATGGTACGGTGATATCATAGTATATTTGCAAATGCAGAGGACCCCTACTCACCTCTCACGAGATGAGCGACATCGATTACATATCGTTTCCAAGAACTACATCATAGTGGATAATACTTTGTACCACCGTGGAGTAGATTCCCTTTTACGACGTTGTTTAAATCACGATGAGGCTGAGGTAGTGCTTAATGATTTCCATGGAGGGGCGTGTGGTGGTCATTTATCTGGGCTTGCTACAGCCCAAAAGATTTTGAGAGTAGGATATTTCTGGTCGTCGATCTTCAAGGATTGTATTGAAGCGGTCAAGAGGTGCCACCCTTGCTAGGTGTTTGCACGTAAAATGCGCTCGAAGCCTGCCCCGTTGCACCCTATTATCATCGCCGGTCTCTTCGGCTGGGGGGCACCATCATATCATTGTGGCTGTCGATTACTTCACGAAATGGGTTGAGGCAATGCCTACAGTAAAATCCGACAGTGAGACAGCCGCTCACTTCGTATTCAACCAAATCATCTCTAGGTTCGGGATTCCAAGAGAGCTTGTCACTGACCATGGCTCGCACTTTCAAAATCGTATGAATGAAGAGTTGGCCTCCAAGTTAGGATATAAGCAAGAGCACTCCTCTTCTTACTACCCTCAAGCGAATGGACAGGTTGAAGCTGTGAATAAATCACTTAAGTCCATTCTCCAACGAACCATCGCACAAAGCAAGACGAATTGGCATATTATGTTGTATCCTGCTTTGTGGGCGTACCAAACCACGGTAAAGACTGCCACTGGTTTTTCTCCATATCAGCTTGTTCATGGAGTGGAGTCAATATTGCCAGTTGAATGCGAGATTCCTTCATTGAAGTTAGCCATAGAACTCTTACTAGATACTTCACCTTTGGAGGAGCGTTTGGTTCACCTTGAGCAACTCGATGAGCAGCGTAGAGATGCCTTGGTGACTCTAGAGGTTAATAAGCGTCGCGTGAAGGCCCAATACGATAAGTTTGTCCATCCGAGAGTGTTTAGTGAGGGAGACTTGGTCCTTTTGTGGGATCAATCGAAAGAACCCTTGGGGGCAGGGAAGTTCAATCCTATGTGGCGTGGTCCTTACATGGTCAAGCGAGTATTAGAGAAGGGTGCCTACGAGTTAGTGGATTACGAAGGGACAGCCTTGGCGGAGCCTAGAAATGGGCTCTATATTAAAAAATACTATGCATAATCTTTAGCCAAGGTTTTTTGTTGTATATTATTGTATAGTTTTTTTTGCATAGTTAGGTCTTGTTTATCGTGATCGGGTTTGTGATTAGTTTCCATTTCTTGTGGCAGATGTCAATGGAATCTTCCACCTTGGTAGGATTCGCGGATGGTGCAAGCCTTCACACTCAACACTCAGCCTCAGCTGCTTGGGTGATTTTTACTCCTATGGGTCATGTACTGTCTTTAGGAGGTGTATGTCTACGGCCATCTTCCAACAATGTTGCTGAATATAGTGCCGTTATCGAGCTTCTACGGGATTCCATTTCGCATGGTGTTCTCTCTCTTGAGGTACGTCTTTATTCAGAGTTAGTAGTGTCACAGCTAAATGGTTTGTACCATGTTAGAGATCCGATGTTATTGAGGAGATTCTTACGTGTGAGATTGCTAGAACGACAATTTGAGAACATAACATATATACACATTCCAAGAAATTTTAATCTAATTGCTGACTCATATGCTAACTACATGTTAGATTGGCATTTGTTTCATTCATCATAAATTAATCATAAACACAATGTTTACAAATGTAAATAAATAAACCGATCACCATAAAAAAAATTATATACATCAAAATGTGGTAATACATAGTGTCATAATACAAAATTGGGGCTTTGAAAGCCACCATCATATACATGGTAGTACAAAATAGATACACTCCCAGGTGTTTACTCCTATGGAGGTGGATGGGGGTTGTGATCTTGATATGTCACCACGGCTCTAGCTAGCTGCCGGAATAAACGCACCCATGCGCATGGTACACCAACCACCTGTCTCTGCATAGCCTCAGGCAAGTCCTCGACTTGCACCATGGGAATCCTGTGAGTCAGTCGCACAAAGTTGGTATGGATTCTTTGGAGCATTCGCTCCACATCCACACCGGTGATATCGTCTCCTCTTCCCCTCCGTCTATGACATGGGAAGCCCTCTGGTCGCCGTGGTCCCACATCTGCACATCAATGGTAGATGTCACTATGTATTATCACCCAAAAACATGTCTTTTTGATTCCATTAATCAAGAAAACACAAAAAAATTAAATACTTCAAAATTTTTAAAAAGAGTAAGGTTCGAGATTCATTACCTATGTCTCCATATGCTGATCCTGGTGGTAATGGCATGTCTGGGTCTCCCTGGAAGTCTATCCCTGCATAAGGGTAGTCCTCTATGGTGATAATCTGTCGTCGCCACCAAGGAAAAAAGTATGCTAGATAAGGGTTGGCCACCCTACCACCCCCCAGTCTGTGCATCGCGTCTGCCCAATGTCGTTGGGCCGGATCTCGAACCCCATGGAGAGGAACATCCACTCTAGGGCTCAATCCTGGAACCCGCTCGAAGAAGAAAGTGCTCAAGATATTACTGAACCCGAAGTTCCGTATCCTACCTGCCTTGCACTCACTAAGCTGATGTTTCATGTTGCGCAATAGTGATGTGCTCCAGTCATAGATGGTCGGTGTCATGCACTCCACCGCATAGAACATCAATGGCCGAGAGGCCTAATGGAGTGATGCTAAGCCTGCTATCCTTCCCAGCGTCAGTAAGATGGACTTTAGGCCCAGTACCTGTATAGCATTGGTGGGGACTTGGATCCCCACCTTCTCTGTCTCTGGATAGCAGTATACTGCGATGTACTCATCTATAGTTAGCCCATGACCTGGCCCTCTGCGGGCACGAAGGTTCACCGTCTCACCTCGCCGTGATAGACCTGTGATAAAATAGATATCCTCCACCTCAATGGTGAGGGACATGCCGTCTAGCCGGAAGGACTCTAAGTCCGGATCCCAATAGTCTACAAGCATCTGTAGTAGTCCTGGTTTGGCCCTCAAGCCTCCTAGGCACCAAAACTTGTAGAGTCCGCATCTTCTTAGAGCCTCTTGAGCCATTCTGTCAGCTCTCACTACTTCCTCTACATCACCATGCTCATGTTCTCGCCACTCTAGCACCATCCTGCATGAGAAGTTGACCAAAATTTCCATTAGATTCATAAAAATCTTAGTGCGCGGTGTCATACGCGGCTGTTTTCAAAACAGTCGTGTATGTACACGGTTTCAGGCCCCTTTTCCGCGTATAGCCATCCCTATACAAGGAAAAAACCTCGATATCCGCGTGGGCCGTGGAACTCATGTAAGTTTGGCCATTAAAAATTCATTTGACCATGAAAAATTATAAAATTTGTATTGAAATGCAAGCTGAGAACATGAGTAAATACCTGGAAGAATCGGATGTGAATTCTGCCGGCTGGATCTCCTGGAATTTGAAGTTGAATATCAGAGCTCCAATGGGTAAAACTTTCAAATGATTTATATTTTTTACTATTTATAGAAAAAATTTCAAATATTTGAAAATTTTTACCCCCTTTCCTATAGTTTTGACCGTTTCTAACCTTTTTGGACCATTTCTGACCTAATTTGTGATGTAGAAGACCGTTTTCAGTGATGTTTCAGCCTTTGGATTGACCCGTTCGTACTGATCTCAGGTATAACGTCTATACTGGAATATAGGTTAGGTTCACCACCATTTGCATTTTGCATGACCTTATGACCATGTCACTATATCCTTAGGTACTAACCCACTCTATTATGTCACGAAACCTTCTTGCTGCTATAGAAGTGGCATGATGTGAGTGGTAGAGACTCACCTTACATGGGTACCCTAGTAGCGCCTTATTTGCATTTGGTTCCCATGCCGATGTTTCCCCCTTTAGGGTGTGGGAGTCCGTCATATAGTATTTCCATGACATTTAGCAAGAGCCTCATACTCCTCTTGATCTTATGCTGGCCTGTATCGCCCCGGACTCCCCTTATATTGAGTTGTGAATGCATTATCATGAGCTTTGCCTGTCTTATTGAGCTTTATGCCGGCTCCCCTGACATTGCGTTTTAGCCATATAGCCCAAGCTTGTCTCATGTCTAGCCATGCAGAGCCTTTATTTATATCTTTCGCAGCTTGATTCCCCTTTTTACCGGGAGGGGATTTTCCCCCGAGTGTCGATATCCTACACATGTATCCTTGCATTGAGCATAGGTATGTTCCATTGCTTGGAACTAGTTTGTTTTCCTTTATGACACTCGTCTCCTCCTAGTTTGTAACTATAAAGCTAGTTTATTCTTTTTTCAAGCTTTTCAAATAACTGAAAAAGACCAAAAAAATCAAAAAACCAAAAAGACGGACAAGAAAAGATATTATCTTTGGAAGCTGTCGAGTCGTGTCGCCTTCGAACAGAGCACTGTATATCACATCCATTGGTTGGGTTATAGTTTGACTTTAGGACCTGTACTCGTTATCTAATTTTTATCTCCACCGACTGGTTAAGCTTCCAGTCCCTATGGAGCCTCTATTGATGCCTCCTGCGTCATAGAGATGTCCCAGTTTGTATATCGAGTCTATGCTTCCTTCATTCAGTCACCATATTCCGTTATGCTCTTGTTCGAAGGAATTTGAAACCTGAGTCGGCCATTCCTCAATTATCTTGACTTTGCATGTCGGCCATTCCCGGTACAGTTACTGGTTCGTGCACCTTATGATCAAGTTCTTCCATATTATACAGCTTTGCTGAGTACCTCGTGTTGGATGATGGGGGATGCCTTAATGCCCTCCTTCCAACGGATTTCATCCCATCGAATTCAGATCATTTATTCTGGGATTGGAGTCTAGAGTCATTTTGAGTGCCTTGAGACTTGTAGTTATTAGTGGCAGGTTCTCTCGCCATCGACAGTTTTGGGAATACATCAATGTCCCCTGATCGATGGATTCTCTCAAGTGTTCTACCTCAACACATTTATTCACACTTGTTAGTTTGCACTCTAGTACCTTGATTCCCATTTTCATTATTGGTGGGTGATCTCGCCTCTGTTAACGGTATACATCAATGACCGGTAATCAGACGATGGACTACTATGTTCGACCTCGACACCTCTATTCGCATAGTAGGACATGTACTCGTAGCGGTTAGTGTAGAAGACCTTCCAGATTGGTGGCATCCACTATATGCTACCTCCTTGATCGTGCCAGTATTCATGATATTTCAGCTCTCATGACTTGTTCCAGTATATGTCAGATATTTCCAGCCACTATGGAGATCTTGATCTGTTATATATCTTCAGCCTATGTGGAGATCATTGTACTTTGTATATCTTCATCATGAAAATTCTGATCTATGTATATTGTACATGGTGATGACCACATATGTTCTATCATGTTTCATGCCTATTCATGGCCATTGTACTCTTATGTATCCGGGACTGCTATATGTATGTGCAGTTGTATGCAGAGTTGTATTATTGTATTATGCTGATTGGGTGGCTGGTATTCCATTTGGGTACCTTCATCACTTCACTTCTGGGATGGACTTATAATGTATTTCAACCATCATATAACCCCTCTGATCTCATACATTAGGGGGCATCTGTTATAGTGGATTTCACCACAATAGGTGAATCACACATTGTATGGCCTTCCCCTATCCCGCTGCAGACTCATTATTCCCTATGGACCATTTATTGTCTTTTGATGTATCATTGACCATCCCTAAAAACATTAGAAAAATTATATACGTGTCCTTTTCCCCGATAACCACGTACATATGCGGATATTCCCTCTATAGTCATGTACATCGGGATGTGTGCATAATCCAAAACTGTTGGACCGTTCCTTGTCTTGAATCCGACTCATATGACTCCTAGCCTTCCATATGCCTTGAGATCGCATGGATTCGACCTTTCAGTATCACTTTCGAAAGCTATATAAGGAACCATTGAGACATTGAAAGCATAAGAGAGAATTGAGAGTACCGAAACTATAGTCCATTGTTGCGAAAACTATACTTGAGTCTACATCCCTTTGTCCCTTTGGAGCACTGTTGTGTTCTTCCCAAGCTTGCCCTTGTTAGTGAGCTTGCTATCGGAGTGATGGAGGATTGAGGTGGTGGAGGCCCAAGTGGGGGATTTAGTTTCTCCGGTTCGCAGACGTGTCGTCAAAGGTTGTCACTTGTAATCTCTGATTCATATTAATAGAAATATCTTTTCCTGTCCAGTAATGTGTATTTGAATGAATGTTGCATCCATTGGAATATGTCAAATGCTTATACATTATTGATTATATATGCTAGAATATATCTAACACCATGAAATATAGTATGCTTGTATTTTTTACTTGTTGTTGAGGACGTGCTATAACAATTCAAGCTGAAGATTAGAAAGATCAACGGGGATCTACTTCAACCGTCCGGAATAAGGTACGAGGTTCGATCCTTTAGTGTTAGATGTTTTTAATTTCTATTGCAAATTGGGAAAGATTGATTTCTGGAGTCTAGCTGTCTGTTGTGGTACCCCAAGCCATAGGAATTTCTCTCCGTAACAGGCCTGGTCCACTGTGTATCTTTTAGTTTTTGTTTTAATTATGAGATGCAAGTGCCTATCTAAAATGCAGATTGATAGAGAATACGAGGAGCGGTCACAATGTGATGCGTAGGTTCTTACCTCTCATCTTAAAATCTCTCACATCTAAATCACACACAACAAGAATTAAAACTAACTACCTAAACTGTCCCTAGGGAGCGAGATTATCATTTAATGAGTAATGTATTACTGTTCATGCATTAAGAAAAATCACAGGTAGTTGTTCTTTATTTCAAATCACATAAACATGAATAGATAGATGAACAACAAGATAGCTCATTGTTTATAAAAAGCATTCATTACTCATAGTGGCAATTCCATAAAATAAATTAGAGAGCATTCATACAAGAACATAGGTTCAACAAGTTAGAACGATCTCACAGTTAATGGACAAAAGTTGAAAACAAAATAGTTCCCCTTCAACAACATCCATTGCAAAGCATTTGAACATTCCACCAAAGCTTTCTCCAACAGGAAAAATTGTAATTATCTATTGCAAAACTTAATAGTTCCTCTTACAACATGTTCTCACAACTCTAACTAGGAAAAATTCAATTTCCTATCTAACTCTCCTATACTTATACTACAAGCCAAACTCTTGGACTGCCCCTCAGTGACCTTTGGGCTCCCCCAAACGTTTAATCCCATCGCTTTCTCTTTTAGTGGGTGCTCATGATTTACACAATACGTTAAATTTTGGATTAATATTTTAAGAGCACTTTATAAAAGGACCAACTTGGTAACTGATGAAAATTTTCCCAATCCTAGGCCTCTGCTGCCATTGGTCTGTTTGAGATCATCGACCCCTACTTCCTCCTATCTTTCCTTATATCTGCTTTGGCATTTCATTCTCTTCTTTCCTTACTGCCTCCTTCATTCTGCTTTATCTTCTAGACATGTCTTCTTTACAGTAGCAATCACCCTGTCATGAATAACTAGTCATTAGATCACTTATCATCTCACAAAGTAACATGAACTCTAAACAAATTTAAAGCATGGAAAGACATAGTAAAAAGAACCCTGCAAGATGAGCCTAAAAACTCTCTAAAACCATTGTCCCAACTAAAATACAAATTTGAAAACCAACTTTTATCACAATCCAGGCCGCCTCTGGGCGAGTTCGACATCCTCCCATGAAAACATGAAAGGACAAACTAACCACCATTCCTTAGTACACCAAAACCCCCAAACTGCGCTCTTCATCTCAGAAACTTTGACTCAACCAGCATTCATGGGAAAACCCTGCCATCCCATAAAAAGGAGTAATGGAAGCAAACGCAAGGCGGGAAAAACCCTACAGAGGGTTGGAAGCAAAAGACACTAAGCATTTGGTAGATAATTCATTTCGGCGGGCAGAAAAACTATAACAATTGGAAGATTAATTCAAATGGAAACCGCAACGGTGGGAATGGCAGGCATCATACGAACTAGGGGATCCACAAGAATAGATAACAATTGGCAAAAAATGAACCCATGGCAAAAATCAAAACATCGGTAAAAAATAGAACAACCAAGTCGAATGGTTAGTCCGCTCCGGAGCCGCAACGGTGGAATCAAATATACTACGAACTCCATGGCAATGGAGAACATCACCAATCAGAACAAACAAATACTAATAGCCAATCAAAAGTCACCATAGTTCCAATAGCAATAAAAACCAATAAAACTATGGGATCGACAAAGATATCAGCTTCAGTCAGGGTGTTTGTAATATGCCACCCGAGACGACGGCAGCACAACAGAATAATGCTCTGACTGTGATGAAATAAAAACATCAATATTAGCATTAAATGAAGAAATGCATCAGTGAAACAAAGTTTTGGATCAGGTTACTCGTAAGTAAGTTTCCGTAACGGTGGATGGGTAGATGACTATGGCCCCAATCCTCAGTCCAATAAACATCTGACGACGAAAATAGGAAAACGTCCATAAGTAAAAAAAAATCAAGTTTAAATCAAAAGCATCAGTAGATAAAGATAGTCATTCAACAAATTACCTCAAATTAAGCTCAAAGATTGAAAATTGTAACAGCTGAACAACAAAGTTCAGCAATCCCATTAAATTTAAGCAAGACAAAAATTTAAAAGGAGGGTCCAAAATTTTTAGAAATTTAGGAAAATGTTGCAGCTGCAACAATTGGTGACTACCTGGTGAAACCAGATCTCTAGACAATTGCTTCCTTAAGTAACATATTTTTTTAACAATAAAACCAACATGTTGAATTCTTCTAGATGTTTGCATTTCCCAAATGGAAAATATATTTACTTTTAATCATTGATAATAGTCCAATTTTATGAAAATGGAAACTAATATCTCAAAGTCAAGATAACTCTTTTGAGGCGAGGAACATGAGTTTCATTTTTACCTCTGTCTTTGGGTAGCTTCCAGCTTGGACACCACATGATTGTAACATATGGTAAACAGAAATATTCATTTGTTCCTCATTCCCATGCCATTATGCACTTTTTTGTGCTTCTATACTTTTCGTCCTTTTGAGTCCTCCTCATGCCTTTCTTTTTGAATTTTTATTCAGGCTCCTCTATCCATAGTGTCCTTTTGTGTGAGAGATGTATTTAATTTTTAGCTCACGGAAGGAGAAGAACTTTTGGAAATCTTGTATTCATATGAATCAGTACTTTGTTTTGATACATATTGCATTCTTAGGAGTTTTGACTCTTATTTTCCTTGTGGCTTTCAATTCTTGGCATGTGATCATTTTTATATAATATACAGTTTACCATGCTTCCTTTCCATGGGTCTTTTGCTATCACCCCCTAGGACATTTTAAAATGTGAAATGGATGGAGCCTCGAAATAGTATTCCAGACCTTTTGTTCTCAAGTTATTTTACAGGGATTAAGTAGGACTTCAATGTGTTCATAGCCATTTTGGAAAACTGTTCAACTAGAAGAAATTCTACCAGGTAAAACAATAGTACACAGTCTTATACCCAAGGATTTCAGTTAATCCAAAACTCTGATGCTTTCCATGCAACCAAAAGTTTGCCCCTTTTATTGAAATAAATCAAAATCTAAACTAAAACAAAATAGAAATAAAACAAATCAAAGTAAACAAACAAAACAATTTATTTATGTACAAAACAAAAAAAACCAAACAAAAACTCAAGAAAAATAAGGTTTGAGAACTAAACCATTTACTGGTAAGTTCTCTTCCCACCCTTGTAAATCTTGCAATTTATAGGTTGAGGGGCTAAGTTTTGCTGCAATCTGAAAAGGGCCTACCCATAACTGTTGAAACTTTGTGTGCTTCCCCTTTTCATCATGTGGGTGATCCCACTTAAGAAGCAAGCCTCCCACTTCAAATTCATTTTTTCCAGCTTTGTGCTTATCAAACCACCTTTTCACTATTTCCTGCTATTGTTTAAAATGTTCTTTGGACTCGGATCTAGACTCTTCCACCTTCAAAAGATTGTAGATTCTAATATGCAAGATTTCGTTATCTGTGCCTCTAGACTCTTGAGCCATTATGGAAGAGGGTAGAATGATGTTAGGAGGAAGTATAGCCTCTTTTCCATAAACAAGGGTATACGGCGACACACCTAAGGAATTCTTGGGTGTGACCCTATCAGCCCAAAGAGCATTCGGTAGTGCTAAATGCCAACTTATATGGTTTTCTATCACAGTCTTTTTTAAGATCCTAATCAGATTCTTGTTTGTAGATTCTGCAAAACCATTCCCTTGTGGGTAGTAGTTGGCAGAATAATGCAACTTAATTCCCTTTTCATGAGCAAATGTAATTAATCTAATGGAAGAAAAATAAGTAGTATTATAAAAAACTAGGGAAAGTGGAAGCCCAAACCTAGTCATAATATGATCTTGCAAGAAACCCATGACCTCATCTTCATTGAATTTACGTAACAGAATATCCTTGACCCATCTACTGAAGTAGTCAGTTGTCGTCAAGATATATTTGTGCTGCAAGAAAGAATTTGGTTTTATCTCTCCAATAATATCAATCCCCCATTGCTCAAACAGTTCTATTATCATCACAGGCTTCAATGGTCCTGCTGCTTTGGCTTGTCTCCACCCACACCTCTGGTAGATATCACACTTTCTAACATGCACATGAGCATCCTTGAACAGTGTGGGCCAATAGTATCTGACTCTGAGAATCTTATGGGCAGTCGTATCTCTAGAAAAATGGCCTCCAGCAGGCCCTTCATGTAACTTTGTTATGACCTTTTAGGCATCTTCTTTCTCTAAGAATCTGAGAAGGACTCCATCATAATTCTTCCTAAACAAAATTCCATCAATGATCTGATATGCAGCTGATTTAAGGTGCAACGCTCTTCACTATTTGGAATTCCAATGTTCTGGCAACAATCCTTCCTGAAGGTAATGAACAAGGTCTCGGTACCAAGAATCTGGAGCTGTGAAAAGAGGACATACATCCATCATATGTAATTCAGCTTCATTTTCCCAATAATTTTCCTCATTGTTTTTACCTTTAGCCATTAATTTGCATAGTCCTTTCCCTTTAACAATGCAAGCTGGTTTGAATTCGAGGTCATATTCTTGTAACGTTGTTACCCAGTTGCCTCTTCTTTCTCCTAATTCCTTTTGCACGAAAAAGGGACCTCATAACTCGGTGTGGAACTATTACCTTTGTCTGGTTCTTAAGTATGTATGGCCTAAATTGTTTTACTGCTTTGAATACTGCATAAGCTTGTTTATCCATAGCTGGGTAATTTAATTCGGACCCCCATAGACCAATGCTTATAAATGATATGGGTAACTCATCTTCCCCATCTTCCTTCTGAGTAAGCACCGCTGCTAATGAATAGTTAGATGCGAAAGTGTACAAAATAAAATCTTTTTTGAAATTTGGAATTTTAAGAGACGATGCATGAGCAATGGATGTCTTTATTTTACTAAATGCATTCTTCTCTACATCATTCCATTTGAATTGTACACTTCGTTTCACCATCTACTGCAAAGGTTTAACAATTTGAGAAAAATCCAGCACAAACCTTTGCACGAAATTTATTGTCCCCATGAATGATTACATACCCTTTTTGTTATGGGGTAAAGGGATTTGTTCGATAGCTTTGACCCTCTCTAGGTCTATGGATATCCCTTTTTTATAAATGATGTGACCCAGTAGCTTTCCTTCTACAACGGCAAACACACACTTCTTGGGGTTCAGTGAGATACCATATTTTCGGCAACGCTTGAAAATCTGTTTTAGATGGAATGCATATTCTTCTCTCTTATTTGAAAATATTGTGATGTCATTGTGGTATACCACAACACTGCGGCCAGTAAGAGCATGGAAATATATATCCATAGCCCTCTGGAAAGTAGCTCCAGCATTTATGAGTCTAGAGGGCATCCTTCTATAAGTAAATGTCCCCCATCTTGTTCTGAACGTACTTTTAAGTCTGTCTTCTTTAGCTACTAACACTTGATTGTATCCAGAGAATCCATCTAATAAAGAAAACAACTCAGAACCTGAAACCATTTGTAATATCTGTTCCATGGGTGGGAGTGGATAATTGTCTTTATCCGAAGCGTGATTTAAGTTTCTGAAATCCACACATAGTCTAATTTCTCCATATTTCTTCCTTACTTGTACCAGATTTGAAACCCATTCCGAGTGTTTGACTTTGAAGATAATTTTAGCATCCAATAACTTCTTTACTTCATTCTGAATTAGAGGCTCCAGTTTTGGATGCATTTTTCTCAAAGGCTGTTGGTAAGGCTTGACCCCAGACCTAATAGGGATAACATGCTGAATAATATTGGTGTCATATGATTTTAGATCTTCATATGTCCAGGAAAAAACATCTTTGTATTGTTTGAAAAAACTGATGAACTTATTTCTTTCACCCGGGGAGCAACACTTTCCCAAATTCACATATTTAGGCTCAATTTCAGTTCCTAAATTAATCAGCTCGAACTGTAAAGACAAGCTATGAGTCTTGACATTTGCTGGCCTTCTGAATTTATTGTTTAGATCAAACATTTGCTCTAAAGTCCTGACTCCTTAAGGAATAAAATTGTCGAATTTTAGCTCAGCTTGATGTTCTTCATCATCAATGATTGCCCCTTTGAAAGTTTCATCATTTGTCAAAAATTCCAGAATCTACTGATCATCATCAAAAAATCATAAATTGGTAATCATGTCCGGAACCGAAGGCCTGAAAAGTAATTCAATAGAGCACCTGTTGTTAGAGGGTACAAGCCTTGCAGCTGAGGTAGCTAACAAATCAGCTGCTACATTTTTTAGTCTAGGAATCGATACAATATTAAATGCATAGAAACTTTTAAGCAAATCCCACACTTCATTCTAATAAGATATTAAATGAGGTGAAATGCAATGTATCTGATTTCGAATCTGTTTTACAATTATTTCAGAATCCCCATACACTTTCAAATTTTCTACTTTTAATTCAATTGCTTTTCTTAGTCTCTGAACTAATGCTTCATATTCAGTTGTGTTATTGGTACATTCAAATTCTAATCTACATGAAAGAAAATGTTAATTTTTCTTTGGATCAATTAGGACACAGCCAACTCTTGATCCTTCCAAAGTCTTAGATCCATAAAAAAAAAGTGTCAAAAAACTATCTACTTTTACTGTACATGAATCAAAATCTACATCTAAAGCTAAGTCTACTATTTTACAATCAATTTCATCAGCCTGTGAAAACCGAAGGAGATCAGGCGAGGTGTCTGATGTACCACTGGCTTCTTTTGCTTGGTAGTTTCCTAGTTGTAGCTCAATGAAGTAATTCCCCAATACATAATTCACTGGTTCATTCTTACCCTCCAACTTAGTGACATTGTGCTTCATGTGGAGCTCTCTTAATACTTTAATTTGATTGGGGCTTCACTTATAATGTAGCCACAGATGTGACCAGTCTGAGGAAAAATATCCATTCAGCTTTGCTGACCAATCACTACTCAAAACAAGTCTATAAGCCTTAGGTATGTCTGCTACTACAATATCAATGAATTGACATACCTTTTCATTTGAAGATAACCGAATTAAAACGTCCTCCATTTCCCCAATTATCTTCACATTTGTTTTGTCCAACTGAATAACCTGCCAGGTAGATGGTTTAGGATGTCCATTTATCTTTTCGCAAACTGATAGTGGCATAACATTTACTGATGCCCCTGAGTGTACTAGACAATTGTGCACATTATGGTTTAAAATTTCAAAAGTAAGGAGAAAAGGTGGAGTTTTGCATTTAGGCTTACCTCCCACACTCGCTTCACCAATTTCTTCTTCTTGGGGTTGATTGTCGGTGGGAAGCTTTTCCTCTGGCATTTCAAGTGCTTTCAATAATTTTTCTTTTTGCTGCGACACATTACACATCTCAAATAGTGAAATATTTTCCTTTACTTTTTGATATCCTCCGCAATGTCATACTCCATCTTATGTTCTGTGAGATTTGTTTTTACATTATTGATATTCTCTTCAATGGGATTAGTATGCATGTTGATCTACTTTGGATTTTGACTGGTAATGGTAAACTCAGCAATTTCATTAGCTGTAGTGCATTTCTAGAATTTCTTTACATTATTCTGGAGTCTCTTAATTTTCAGTATTATTAACCTGTCGTCTTTTATAAGCCCTTGGCTTCTCGTTGTCACATTTGCTTCTGATATGTCCTCATGTCTCAAATCACTTTCCTTTTCGGTATCAAACATCGAGACACAATCCCATAAAACCATGGCATCATCCTCCTGCTTTTCTATTGATTTGTTATCATTTTCTTCCTCATCATTTACCTCTGTTAGTTTTGAGTCCAGTAGCTAATTCATCACTAACGTCATTGAATTTATCCATTAAGGACAATTTTTTTCAGAATGGGGTTGCTGGTGAAAAGTGCAAAAGTTATCCATACCTACCTCCGTTAAGTTCATTGATGCAGGACTATGTGGAGGAGGTTTGGATTGATTGTTATCTTCTCTCATTTTATAATAAGGCTTGTAATATTTTTGAGCTTCCTTTTCCTTTTCCAAATCTATTATTATGTTTGAAATCTTCTGTGTCATCTTTACCACCCCTTCAAAATCACAAGACTGCTCCTCCTTAGGCTTAGTAAATAATAAATATTTCTTACGAAGAGTTTTTTCTCTAGACTGCTCAGGATAATCTTCGATGCTCTCTCTTTCAGCTTCTACTCTTCTAGCTTCTTCATAAGTTTCTGATAACGTAGGTTTGGATTTCATCTTGGCAAACATGGCCAAATCAGGCCCTAAAGCTGAAGTATAATACTCAATCAGAACTTTATCTGAGTGCTTATCAGTTTCAGAAAAAATCATAAGATAAGCGGCAAACCTTTGGGTGAAACTATACACCTTCTCTTTTCTTTCTTTCTTTAAAGCGCACAGTCCTTTCATTAGTGATGCATGGGTTTTCTGGGTTGCATATTTATTTATGAATATTCTTTCAAAAGTATCCCAGTCTGGGATTGAGTTTGCAGGCAGACCAAAATACCATGAGGTTGCTGCCCCTTTCAAAGTATGTGGAAAAAGTCTACAGACAACATCTTCATGTTCTCCAGCCCTTAATCCTTCTATGGCCAAGTAAAATCTTTTCAAGTGATCATCTACTAAAATCTTTTCGCTTGGATCAAATTTGGGCAGCATTTTCTCAAAAGCATGAGGTAATTCATGCAAAGGAGGTGTTAGGTTTAGAGGTGATCTGGCTTTCCAACCAAGTGGTGGATTTGGTGGGTTAGGTGGTTGATTTGCATTTACACCTGCCATGAGTCTGGGTGGAGAGTGAGGTGGTGAATGAACAAGAGTATGAACAAGTGAACAGTTAGGTTTTTCTGAGCACACTTGACTCAGAGGTTGAACAACTTCTTGCAAGGTTGTTTCTACAAGTTCTTCCAAATATCCAACCAAAACTGAGTCTTCCAATACATGACAGTCTTATACTCTCTTTTGGGTAAATCAGGGATAATCGGTAATCCTCCAATATTCTTCACATAAGCCATGGTATGTCTTCTCATATCATTAACAAATTCGTTATCAATAGAATACAAGTGCTCTTTCCACTTCTCTTTAGGAATCGGATTGGGAAACAAACTACTTTCTAAACTATCATTGGTGGAGTAATTTCAAGGAAATGGGTTTCCTCGACCAGCCATGCACTGGCGGCCCTCCTTCTAGCACCAAAAACTATTGAGGCCTAGAAAATCGCAGGAGACAACAGCAAGGGATTCTACCCAATAAACATTCCAAAATATACCGTTACTGTTTGGTATGGCGAATCCGTCTGGTTTCTGTTCCGGCTACCGTAGGTCAAGTAACCAAAATAAAGGGTTTTACCGGTTATGGCCTGGTCCACTGTGTATCTTTTAGTTTTAGTTTTAAGTATGAGATGCAAGTGCCTATCTAAAATGCAGATTGATAAAGAATACGAGGAGCGGTCACAATGTGATGCGCAGGTTCTTACCTCTCATCTTAAACTCTCTCACATCTAAATCACACACATCAAGAATTAAAACTAACTACCTAAACTATCCCTAGGGAGCGAGATTATCATTTAATGAGTAATGCATTACTATTCATGCATTAAGAAAAATCACAGGTAGTTGTTCTTTATTTCAAAACACATAAACATGAATATATAGATGAACAACAAGATAGCTCATTATTTATAAAAAACATTCATTACTCATAGTGGCAATTCCATAAAATAAACTAGAGATCATTCATACAAGAGCATAGGTTCAACAAGTTAGAACGATCTCACAGTTAATGGACAAAAGATGAAAATGAAATAGTTCCCCTTCAACAACATCCATTGCAAAGCATTTGAACATTCCACCAAAGCTTTCTCCAACAGGAAAAATTATAATTATCTACTGCAAAACGAAATAGTTCCTCTTACAACATGTTCTCACAAGTATAACTGGGAGAAATTCAATTTCCTATCTAACTCTCCTATACTTATACTACAAGCCAAACTCTTGGACTGCCCCTTGGTGACCTCTGGGCTCCCCCAAACGTTTAATCCCACCATTTTGTCTTTTAGTGGGTGCTCATGATTTACGCAACGCGTTACATTTTGGATTAAGATTTTAAGAGAACTTTCTAAAAGGACCAACTTGGTAACTGATGAAAATTTTCCCAAGCCTAGGACTCTGCTGCCATCGGTCTATTTGAGATCTCAGACCCCTACTTCCTCTTGTCTTTCCTTATATCTACTTCGGCATTTCATTCTCTTCTTTCCTTACTGCCTCCTTCATTCTACTTTATCTTCTAGACATGTCTTCTTTACAGCAGCAATCACCCTGTCATGAATAACCAATCATTAGATCACTTAGCATCTGAGAGAGTAACATGAACTGTAAACAAATTTAAAGCATGGAAAGACACAATAAAAAGAACCCTGCAAGTTGAGCATAAAAACTCTCTAAAACCATTGTCCCAACTAAAACAAAAATTCGAAAAACAGACTTTTATCACAATCCAAGCCGCCTCTGGGCGAGTTCGATATCCTCCCATGAAAAAATGAAAGGACAAAGTAATGACCATTCCTTATTACACCAAAACCCCCAAACCGCACTCTTCATCTCAGAAACTTTGAATCGACCAGCATTCATGGGAAAACCCTGCCATCCCATAAAAAAGAGTAACGATGCAGCAAACGCAAGGCAGGATAAACCCTACCGAGGGTCGAAAGCAAAAGACACTAAGGATTTGGTAGATAATCCATTTTGACGGGTGAAAAAACTATAACAATTGGAGGATTAGTTCAAATGGAAGCCGCAACGATGGGCATCATACGGACTACGGGTTCCACAAGGATAGAAAACAATCGGTAAAAAACAAACCAACGACGAAAATCAAAACATCAGTAAAAAATAGAACAACCAAGTCGGATGGTTAGTCTGCTCCGGATCCGTAACGACGGAATCAAATAAACTACGAACTCCATGGCAACAGAGAACATTGCCGATTGAAACAAACAAAGACTAATCCCCGATAAAAAGTCAACATATTTCTGATAGCGATAAAACCCAATAAAACTATGGGATCGACAAAGATATTAGCTTCCGTCGGAGCGTTTGTAATTTACCACCCGAGATGGAGGGAACACAATGGAATAATGCTCCGACTGTGATGAAATAAAAATGCCAATATTAGAATTAAATGAAGAAATGCATCAACGAAACAAAGTTTTGGATCAGGTTACTCATAAGTAAGTTTCTGCAATGGCAGCTGCATAGATGACTATGGCCCTGATCCTCAGTCCAATAAACATTTGACGACGAAAATAGGAAAACGTCCATAAGTAAAAAAACTCAAGTTTAAATCAAAAGCATCAGCAGATAAAGATAGTCATTCAACAAATTACCTCAAATTAACCTCAAAGATTGAAAATTGTAACAGCAGAACAACAAAGTTTAGCAATCCCATTAAATTTAAGCAAGACAAAAATTTAAAAGGAGAGTCCAAAATTTTTAGAAATTTGGGAAAATGTTGTAGCTATAGAAAGACCCAATAGGTAATTTAGTCTACTTAGGACTTACGTTAACCGAGGATGACACCTAAGGTCTTAGGTTGTCAAGGAAAACATTTAATCTTCATGCGATTCCCAAATATCCACTCACCATTTTAAACTTGCCCCCTAGTGGATTTAGTTTCTTGTCGCTTAAGTTTCATCCATGTCTTAAGTATCCCAAGTCTATAACTTAGGGAATTACTTCACCTAACATACAAGGTTCTGCTGGTGGGGCCTTGGCCTTGAGCTCCTCTCCAGAGAATAAGTGCAATATACATTCAAAAATTAAAAAATATTTAAGGGAATATAAGAGGGATATTACATCATCCCCCCCTTAAAAATAACACCATCCTCGGTGTTCTTGTTTCTTCGACAAAATTTTCATTCCTCTCTTGAGTCATCTTTTCTTGTTTCATCTTGTTCTGATATCCTTTGATCTTTATGGTCTTTGTAGGTTGTAATTTGTTCAAGACCTGTAGTTTCCTGTAACAAAATTGGGTCTACCCGAATTTTACACTTGTCAAAATTCAATAATTCAACTTAAAACATAAATAGCAGGTCCTTTTGCAGCATCATAATTGTAATTTATGGAACATCTTTAAGTCTTTTTATCATCATAATACATAAGTATTTCTCAATAATGTAATTGACTCATAAGTAATCCACTTGGATACTTAACTAGTCATTTACCTAAGGTAAACGTTTCTTTCATTCATCGTCTATTTCACAAGATCTTAAAAAAAAAAACTTTCATTCCTCATTTATTTCACAAAGTCTTATTCAAAATATTTAAAACTCATCATTCTTCTCGGTTTTGAGTTTTCTTTTCATTTACACATTAAGTCATGTGACAGTGTAGTTACTTGGAAGGTTTGATAGCATATTTTTTTTCGTTACTTTCTAAGCTCTCCCTTGAGTTATTTTCCAATTTCTATGTGGAATTATAGCTATATCCAAGGTTACTCTCCCTTTTGACTGCTTGTCAACATTTTTCTCCTCAATGACATCAAACTGTGTCCTATCTTCCAGATGTCGAACTTTGCTTAGGTATTGTTATTGATGTCATAACTCCTTCCCTGTTCCCCTCAAGCCCTCTTGCTTGAGTCCTGAAAAGGCATGGTAGGGTTATACCATCAAATATCTTGCCATTTTATTTTCCTAACACCAATGTTCTCATACAGCAATCATTTTCCTAACACCATTGTGCTACCATGAAAATCATTTTCCTAACACCATTGTGCTCCCACGACGATATTTTTCCTAGTATTTAATGTCAATTACAACCTTTGACTATTTGTGAGACACACTCTTTGGTGCTTGGCATGCCTTCACTGTCATTGTCCTGATTCATGAATTCTGTTTCATGGTTAGCTAAAATATAATTAGCATACATCGGTAAACAATTATCAAGATCAATTTAATCATCAACCTTTCATAAGTTGTAGTGATATTGTACATCTACCATAATTCATTATTCATACAAACCTGTAAACCATCCAAACTAAATCCCTACTTATTCTTGATAAATTGAGCACAACTTGTTTACATAAGTGAATTTATAATCCCTAATGTACATTGATTGTGACAACGGTCATATACATGGTAAAAACGTACAATGTCAATGCACAAATGACATAATCCAGAGTTACTCCTTCATTCTCAGAAACCTCGAAATCCGACAATATATAATAAGTTAAAACATCACTCATTATTAACTTTATTATTAGACCCAATGAGTAATCTTCTAATAGTCAATTTTGATTGATAGTGTTCCTCGCATAACCCTACAATGTTAGTACATAACTATATATGATGTTCATTCACTTATCATTTGCAAATGCGAATAGAAATTAAAACATCATTACTCATCTATCTTTGGAAAGTTATGAGTGAAGGGATATTCCAATTCTATACATCAATAATGCGTGTAATCTAGAGAAATAGAAATTCTAAGTGATTATATAGTCCCCTTTTCCTTTTAGTGCCTTTAAAGAAACAAATATACTTATCAATTGGCTCTTATACTTTGAGTAAAAACCCACTTGTCATAAGCTTCGAATACATACATCTTAAACTTTTTCTAATGAGTAATGTTTTATGAAAAGTAACCATAAGTTTGGAATACTATTCCCTTTAAATCAACCCACTCTTTTCACATGAATTTCAGTGTTAGCACAACATCTTTGTAACCAACTTGTTTTCCAATATCCAACAATGTTTTAACATGATGGGATTTATTATGCTTCAATTTTTATAAGGTGTTTAATTAGATAACCTAACTCACCTTTTAACACAAGTACATAATCATAAAATAAATACATATTGATGCTTCACGCAATTTTACCAATCCTCTAACTTTAGTATTTCGTACTACATTTGTGTTATCACACATTGCATGGGACACCCAGTATCCTAAGGGGTATTGTTTTGCTAGGTTGCACATTCTATTTCTATCGGTAACAATTGAGCATTTAGCCTAAGGTCATGTTTGGATTTATACTTCCTTTTAAATTATACCTTCTGTGTAAAAAAATATTTCATAACAATACTTTGGACAACAAAATTTAGTATTGAACCAAGCCTAACATTACCATGCCTACAACCTTATTTACACATGAATAGTATCTTCAAATTTTCCTTAATCATTTGATGATTTCTGCACTACCCAATTCTTAGGTTGTTCAGACTTTGCATATATTTACAGCGTCAATACTCTTCACAGAGAATAGCAGACACGTGGTCTTCCATTATTATTATTTACGCCTTCATAATTTGTTTACAAGAAATTCTAAGAAATAGCCTATACTTCTTCCTTAATATAGCAGGAGTACAATTTATAGTCCAACCTTACATTTTGAGCATGTAAACATAAACATAACCCTTAGGACAAGATAAAATTACTCACTGTACTTTTGTCAATAATGTAACAAGGTACCTTTGCAATAAAACTTCATTCCTTTATCCTCCTAGTTACCTCTTTCCTTTGGGAGTTTTATCTTCTAGTTATCTTTCAATGCATATCTGCTCATGCATTTTTGTGACCAGAATTGACTATACGGTGTACTCACCTTTCCTTGTCAGATACTATTTGTATCATAAAATCATAAAGACAATTCTAAATTGAAATAGCAAGTTACTATTTGAATTCCATAGATATTGGATACATAAATATATTCAATGCATTACTTTTACAATAGCTTAATCCTATCACACTTGCATAAACCCTTACTGATATGCATCTTAATCCAACTGGCTATAACCTTAAATTTACGTCGTTAAACTTTTACTTTATTTTATTGCACCTTCTCTTCATCATCCTTGACATCGTATGAAATTAACCTTTCTAACACAGTTACTATAAATCAAGTTTGTACGATGAGCAACACTACGCATGTAAAAATACCATATGCATATTTATGTACTATAGGAAATCTAAGTTAGCATTAAGTAAGTACTACATCTGCTTTCTCCTTTGTGTAATTTACAATTTAATGGAACCAAGTCTTCCCATCATCTTTTCTTCATGATTTTCAACTTATGATCACTCACTTAAGAAATTCTTGTTGTAGTAATTATTTTCTTAAACAATGAATATATAAAAAAGTGCACAACATACTTGTTCATAAGCGATTCCATTAGGTCTGAGTGTTGTCAACCTGCTCTGATACCATATGTAACATACCCAAGTCACCAAAAGAAAAATTCTTTCCTCATCAAAAGACAACTCGTACCTTCGGTGCCATTACCCTTAAGGCTTATTAGTGTTAGAGTTGAATCATAAGGTAAAACAATCGCTGGAAGGGTGTTGGTCATAAGAGGAAAGTTACTATTCTGAAATAAACTAAGTCAAATGTAATAAATTTATCCTTTGTGATTCTTCCTAGGATCCATGTTTTATAATCATTAACATACAGGAAGAGACTTTAAACAACGACACTAACCTTTGTACCACATTAGACTATGTAGCATGTTATAAACCTTAAATCAAAATATTTGGGTTTGAAACACTCATGAGGGAGGAAGCCATCGATAATTTACACCAATATCATCAGAATATAAGTTAAGTACATCAAGGTACACAAGACAAAACACATCAAGAATACACAATATCCAGTACATCATGATCACATAAGATAGCATACCACAAGAATGCATGAGATAAAATATGTCAAGAGCACAAAAGATCGAGACCATAATAAATTTATCATCAATGGTGCAGAGTTATGGAATTTTTGTCTCCTTAAGCAAGGTTCTCTATTTAATGACTATTCATTATTTTATCTCTAACTAATGAAACATAATACTTATACTTCAACTCCTATCCATAGCATATCTTTTACAAATTTTTAAAGCCACAATGTACTAGTTTTGTTGACAACGGTATCTTAATGTGATTATTAGAGGTTCTCAACATTCCACTATTATTCACAATTTTGCAAGCATTACCTCATCGTAGTGCTTTGAAAACAATATTATGGTGCAGAACAAATATACCAACAAGTTTCTCCTTGAAGGTTCTTTCTAAAATAATTAATCCATTACAAGTACACAGAACAATACAAGGAAATAAACAATTAGACAGAAGAACCAGAGAGACGCCAATGTACGTGGTTCACCCCAAACTCGATATTACATCCACCAATATGTCGTATCATGAAATTTTCATTCAAAAAGTGGTTACAACTGGCAACAATCTTGTTGCTTACCTTCTTCTCGTTAAATCTCTCTCAAGAAGTAACTCTAAGCTGTTGAAACACTATTGTATTTTTCATTCTTATCATTTCGTTCTATTGAACCTTTTTAAAATGTGCTAGGGTTAATCATAAACCCTTTGGTATCCGCAATGCATATTCTATACTCTCCCCAATAACATGCATTGGTCTATTGTATGCCATGAAATACATGTCCAAACCCAAAAGAAAACACTGACTCACATGACAGCAGATCGATTCAAAATGACCAGTTTTTAAAACCTACCATGCTGACTTATGTAAATATCTCAAATCCTATCTATGGATGACCAGAACTAAATAGCAATGAAAATGCATACTTGGACTTATGCAGAGTTACCGTGCATCTGAGGAGTCATTTATTTTTTATAAATCCTCTAAACTACGGATCTAAACATGTAATAAAAACAAACAACGTTTTACCTAATTTGGCTTTTATTAACAAATGATTCCTTCACTCGGATCTATGATCTATACTCAAAATCAATGTAAACAAATGTTTTATTGACCCTGCATCGTTTTAAACAATAAATTCTTGCTATGGATCTAAATATCTAATAAAATAGGAATCTTACCTATTCAACATTGATTTGTCAAATCGATTTCTTCCCAAGGCTCTAAAGGTCTAAATTACCAAGGGACCTAAAACTGCTTTACGACTCACCAATATAAAGATCTAATAGGCAAGGGATCTGTCACAGCTTTAACCTCTTGGCAATATGAATATCTAAAATAAAGGGATCTCTCACTGCTTCACGACTCAACGATATAAACATATAAAGGGAAAAGAATCCATAACAGGCTCAAATCACATCTTAGACCCCGTCTCAAACATGCAAAACATATGTAAGAGTATTTGTATCATAAAAAAGAGTGTTTGTAACAGTTTGTATATATTTTAGGAGGCCTATCTATTAAAAGAGATGTAGAAAGGGTACTCAGGAAGGGGGTTTTTTTTATAAACAACATCTCACACATTGAAAGCCGAGACAGGAAGAGATTTTAGCATTTACCTTGAGGGAACGTAAATATGTTATGAATTTGTTTTTTCCCTTGAATTCTNGATGTAATGATCAAGTTGGGGAAAACATCCATTTTGCAAAGCTGCTGAAGAAGAACGCTTCTTAATTCATTTCCTAAAATGAAGTCCGACATGGATGTTTGAGAAAGAGGCTTACTTATTGTTTTCTATTGCTATAGAATCCCCTTGATATTATCTTATCGACCTCATAAATTTCTGCAACTGATGAACTGGATTGGAAATAGAGTACTTGTGTCTAGAAACTTTGCTTCTCCTCGCACAATTTCATGAATTTGGGTATTTTAGAACGATCAGAATTGAGCTGATCTTAGGACTGATCTGACTTTATTTTATCACGCCTTCTCTTCATCAACGTTGACATCATATGAAATTCACCTTTCTAACACACTTACTATAAATCAAGTTTGTACGATGAGCAACACTACACATGTAAAAATACCATATGCATATTTATGTACTATAGGAAATCTAAGTTAGCATTAACATAGTAGTAGATCTACTTTCTCCCTTGTGTAATTTACATTTTAATGGAACCAAGTCTTCCCATCATCTTTTCTTCATGCTTTTCAACTTATAATCACTCCCTTAAGAAATTATTGTTCTAGTAATTATTTTCTTAAACAATGAATATATATATAAATGTACAACATACCTATTCGTAAGTGAGTCCATTAGGTCCGGGTGTTGTCAACCTACTCTGATACCATATGTAACATACCCAAGTCACCAAAAAAAATTTCTTTCCTCATCAAAAGACAACTCGTACCTTCGGTGCCATTACCCTTAAGTCTTATGAGTGTTAGAGTTGAATCATAAGGTAAAACAATCGCTGGAAGGGTGTTGGTCGTAAGAGGAAACTTACTATTTCAAAATAAATTAATTCAGATGTAATAAACTTAGCCTTTGTGATTCTTCCTAGGATCCATGTTTTATAATCATTAACAAATAGGAAGATACTTTAAACAATGACACTAACCTTTGTCCCACATTAGACTATCTAGCATGTTATTAACGTTTAATCAAAATATTTGGGTTTGAAACACTCATGAGGAAGCAATTGATAATTTACACCAATATCATCAGAATATAAGTTAAGTACATCAAGGTACACAAGACAAAACAAATCAAGAATACACAAGATCCAGTACATCATGATCACATAAGATAGCATACCACAAGAATGCATGAGATAAAATATCTCAAGATCACAAGAGATCGATACCATAATAAATTTATCATCAATGGTGCAGAGTTATGGAATTTTTGTCTCCTTAAGAAAGCTGTTCTATTTAACGGTTATTCATTATTTTATCTCTAACTAATGAAACATAATACTTATACTTCGACTCCTATCCATAGCTTATCTTTTACAAATTTTTAAAGCCACAATATACTAGTTTTGTTGACGACAGTATCTTAATGTGATTATTGGAGGTTCTAAACATTCCACTATTATTCATAATTTTGCAAGTATTACCTCATCACAGTGATTTTAGAACAATATTATTGTGCGGACCAAAGATACCAACATGTTTCTCCTTGATGATCCTTTCTAAAATAATTAATCCATTACAAGTACACAGAACAATACAAGGAAATAAACAATTAGACACAAGAACCAGAGAGACGCCAATGTACATGGTCCACCCCAAACTTGGGGTTACATCCACCAAACTGTCACATCATGAAATTTTCATTCAAAAATAGGTTACAACTAGCAACAATCTTGTTGCTTACCTTCTTCTCGTTAAATCTCTCTCGGGAAGTAACTCTAAGTTGTTGAAACACTATTGTATTTTTCATTCTTATAATTTCGTTCTATTCAACCTTTTTAAAATGTGCTAGGGTTAATCATAAACCCTTTGGTAGCCACAACGCATATGATATACTCTCCCAAATAACATGAATTGGTCTATTGTATGCCATGAAATACATGTTCAAACCCAAAATAAAACACCGGCTGACATGACAGCAGATCGATTCAAAATGGCCAGTTTTTAAAACCTACCATGCTGACTCATGTAAATATCTCACATCCTATCTACAGATGACCAGAACTAAATACCAATGCAAATGCATACCTGGACTTATGCAAAGTGACCATGCATCCGAGGAGTCATTTATTTTTTATAACTCCTCTAAACTACGGATCTAAACATGTAATCGAAACAAACAATGTTTTACCTAATTCGTCTTTGATTAACAAATGATTCCTTCCCTCGGATCTAAGATCTATACTCGAAATCAATATAAATAGAAGTTTTATCGACCCTACATCATTGTAAACAAGAAATTTCTGCTACGGATCTAAATATCTAATAAGCCAACAATGTTACCTATTCAACATCGATTTTTCAAATCGATTTTTTCCCACGGATCTAAAGGTTTAAATTAGAAAGGGATCTAAAACCGCTTTACAACTCAGCAATATAAATATCTAATAGGCAAGGGATATGTCACAGATTTACCTCTCGGCAATATGAATATCTAAAAGCAAGGGATATGTCACAGATTTACCTCTCGGCAATATGAATATCTAAAAGTAAGGGATCTGTCATCACTTCATGACTCATCGATATAAACATCTAAATGGAAAGGGATCTATAACAAGCTAAGATCGCATCTTAGACCCCGTCTCAAACACGCAGAATATATGTAAGAGTATTTGTATCATAAAAAGAGTGTTTGTAATAGGTTGTATAGATTTCAGGAGGCCCGTATGTTAAAACAGACATAGAATGGGTACTCGGCTTGGGGATTTTTTTGATAAACATCATCTCACACATTGAAAGCCGAGACTAGAAGATATTTTAGCATTTACCTTGAGGGAAGGTAAAAATGTTATGAATTTCTTTCTGCCCTTGAATTATGTGGGGGGGAGGACCAAACATTGCAAGCCTCCCAAACTGGCCTGTAAAGTATTTGGGAAATTAACTGAAGCATCCATTATTGGATAAGAATGAACATTACTGATGTAATGATCAAGTTAGGGAAAACATTCGTTTTGAAGAGCTGGTAAAGAATAATGATTCTTAATTCATTTCCTGAATTGAAGTCCAACGTGGGTGTTTGAGAAAGAAGCATACTTCATGTTGTCTACTGCTATGGAATCCCCTTGATATTATCTTATCAACGTAAAAAATCTCTACAACTGATGAACTGGGTTGCAAATAGAGTACTCATGTCTAGAAAATTTGCTTCTCCTCACACAATTTCATGAATTTGGGTATTTTAGAACGTCAAAATTGATTTGATCTTCGGATTGATGAAAAATAAAAGTTTAGGTAACAACTACTAACATAGAGAAGTTGTATACAAAGAATAGGAATGGCATGGGTAGAAGCATGAATATGAAAAAAAACAAGCTTCCAAACAATATGCAAAAGATGCCATCCGAGACACTTTGGGAATTCATTTTAAGGCAGAGGGCAGATCACACCCACCAGCAACCACATGGAAACATTTACAGGTATGATATTCCAATATCTCACCTTACAAGTCAGTTCACAAAACAAAACTTCAAGTTATATCCTCCTAGATTTGAACATGAGGTAAAATGCAGTCAATGGAGCTGTGGTTCCTATCCCAATTCGAGGAAACCCCATGTGTAAGATATGGCATGACTACCGATCTGTAGGTGATGCCAAAACGCAACTACACTCGGCACAAATCTCAGACATGGAGATAAAATAAACACAGTCAAAGTATTAGATTACATTGGTAGTTTTCTCCTAAGGTGTGAAGGAAAATATAGAAATAACATGGAAATTACTAGATACAAAAATGCAAATCCAAACACACACTGAATCGTACCTTTGGGAAAATCGCTTCTTTTGGCCATCGCTTTTGAAATTTAGTCTAAGGTAACAAATCTGGTTCTAAGCATACCCTGTGATTTTAACTTCAACTCTTTGCTACTCTAGCCTCAACACCACCATATAATCCAATGAACAGAAGGTTCTCCCTGGAAACTTCGATGCATACTCATATTCTCCATGAACTGGAATTCCCATTGTACAAGTATCTCCTCTCTTAAGAAGTAATTTTCTCAAAAAATCTCGCCCTAGTAAATAGGTAATTAATTCCCTTTGACGGCTTTCATATTTCTTACAGCAAAATCCCATGAAATCAGTGGCATGGATGATTTCTAGGAGCTCGCCTTGGAAAAATCTAATAAATTTCTTTAATACTAACCTTGTTTGGATGGTGGTCCCTCCTTCTTCCAAAACATAACACATGTATCTACATATATTGAGCATTGATTTGTATCTATAAAGGTAAGTCACAACCAATACCCTTTTTTTTTGTAGGATTATTCTTGTAGCTAAACCTTTAGAAGCATATTACCTTTAATAAATTTTAAGATAATATAATATTTTCTTAAGATAAAATCTTGAGCTTCTTAATCTAGGTTCTAGGGAGAACTCTTTGGCACTTGATTCCTCAAGACGTATTGGTAGAATTATCCTTGAAGATCCAATAGGTAAGTTAGTCTACTTAGGACTTACCTTAACCGAGGATGAGACCTAAGGGCTTGGGTTGTTAAGGAAAATATTTAATCTTCATCCAATTCCCAAAGATCCACTCACCATTTTAAACTTTCCCTCTAGTGGATTTAGTTTCCCATCGCTTAAGTTTCATCCATGTCTTAAGTCTCTCAATTCTATAACTTAGGGAATTACTTCACCTAACATACAAGGTTCTACTAGTGGGGCCTTGTCCTTGAGCTCCTTAGTAGAGACTAAGTAAAATAGACATTCATAAATTACAAAATATTTAGGGGCATATAAGAGGGATATTACAATGCAGACTTTCGATATGGTAACAAATGAGAACTATAGAGAAGTGGGTTTGGGATTTGATAATGGAACACGAGCTGGAACCATTAGTTCTCGTTGGGAAGTGTGGTATAACAACATAGGGTTTGGATCCATGATGAAGTTTGGCCATTAATCAGTTTCATTGTTTGTCCCTTTTTCCTCTGCGCAACATGGTGAAGGAAACTTCCAGGATAGAAGAGGTATGGTTTTCTTTTGGGTTTTGCAACATTGTTGTTTGTTGGTTATGCAGTACTCATGATTTCTTACTTCTCATCGTGATCTTTCTGCTGTGCTCACAGTTGATAGGGGAGGCAAATGGAAACATGGTTCATTGCTTGAGGGAAAGGCCATAAGAAATGCCATACCATTACAGTAAGCCTACTGCAAAAAAATTTACTTGCCCCTCTTCGATTCGTGGTTGTGCCTAAGTTGTTACTCATTGATGGATGAAAGAAAATGCTTGAGTCTAGTTTTGATGTGTATGCATCTGGGTTTTGGGGTTTTGACCGTGTCCGAAAGGACTCTTCATCTAATGCAACGATGGACTTGGGATTGGAGATGGGATTTTTTATTTTCCTTCCGGCCTAACTTTATAATGATTTGGACTTGTAATTTTTAATAGTGATCTTAGCAGCAAAGAGAACCTTGTATGTTTTACATACTCTGTTTGTAGATTTGTAAATTGTGTTTTGTTTTATTATAATGCCAGGGAAGCACCATTGCTTGCAATGGTGCCATGGCCAATGGAATTGACTATGTAAAATTGATTATGGATTTATAAGATTGTATATACATGCATGCAGCTTTGATGTCATTAAATCTCTATGTTTTCATTTCATGGTTAAAATACATGTGTTTTATATGGCATTCTCCTTCGTTGGTTATATTAGTTAGGTGAATGGCCAAACAATCAATACTGATGACTTTTGAGGCCATGCCATGAATTGCGTTGGCACTGACCATCATAGCTACGATAGCTTAGATGGGTGCATACTTACTGTGTTATTATTTGATGTCTATTAATACAAAAGAATGCAAAAAAGACCAAGTGTCGGAAAACTCTTCTGTAGTTTGTTTTCATTGAAAAGGTTAAGCATCGAAATAGTTAGTTGTTTTCAGTTTCCTATTGATTGTTTAATGGGGCTGAGGCCATAGATTACAATGTATGTGAAAGTAAGGGTCTTACGACCTCTATGTAATATTTTGGTTTTTTTCTACAATCCGCATACAACTGTGTATAGTGTGGATTTCTAAATTGTAGAAGGACTCTACACGATTCGAATCCTGGTCATTGTATATTATGAGGTTTTTCTACTTGTAATGGTTGTGATTTGGGGCTTAGTACCCACAGGATTTGATCCTAGAATTTCCTGTATAATTATGTGATTTTATTATAAATTGTTTACTATGTATTAATGCTTTTATGGTTATTAATATAATGGGCATCTTATTTTCTGGTATGCGACTTGGCATTTGGGTGTCCACAGGATTCAATCCTCGGATCCCTTGTTTAAATATATAGTTTATTATTTGGTGGTGTAACTATACTTTAGTTATTTTTACATGTCTGTTGTAGATTGTATTATGTTGGAACTTTCTTATATGTTATACGATTTCTATTATAAAGTCTTGTTATGTGTATTTTAATACTTAGATGGCTCGACTTGTTTTCTTCATGTCATGGGTTTATATTATTGATAATAATATTCTTGTGTATACTTGGTAGATATAGATAGTATAGTGGTTATAAATCATGGACCATGTATAGGGTCTCGATTACTTGGACTTTTAAAAGATTAGGATGATATTTGTTTTAATGGGAATAATTTGATTACTACCCCATGGTTATTTATTCAGACCTTGAAAGGTCTTGGTTGGTTCTTAATCTTAGCTCTAGTATGTGGTGTGTATAATTTATTCTTAGATGTAAAATTTAGTGTTGAAAGATTGGAATTATAATTCTATTTTATAATTGTTAATATATATATATATGTGTGTGTGTGTGTGTGTGTGTGTGTGTGTGTGTGTGTGTGTGTATAGGTATAAAATATTTGCTAGGTCCTAATTATTATATTTGTATAATTATTCTAGATATGAAACTTAGATCCAAATTGGTCTTTTTAATTATATCATGCTTCTATTGACAATATGCAATCTGTTAGTAGAGTATATAGGACAACTATCAGCTAGGTATTTAATCTGAAATAAATCTTAGTTTGTAGGAAGAAAATATGACAACAGTAAAAGACAATACATAAGTAAAACCTAAAAATACCAAACCCTTGATGATTTTAAACACGAATTAAATAACAGCCTAGGGTTATATATTAAAATGTAAACCATAAGAGAATGGGACAAAGAATAAGGAAGATAGGGTTTAGAAAATATAATGTAAACATTTTCCTAATTTAGCCAACATTTATTCCAGAAAACGTAATAGGCAGTCGAGGACCTCGTACCTATAAATTGAAGATCCTTTAATGGCTAAAACCTGTATACTCAAATAACTAGCATTAACAAATCATAGGCAGATCTAACCTATGTATTAGATGACTATATCACTTAGGAATTACAACATTCCACCGAACCATGACCCAGAATTGTTACTGGTTTCAATCCAGATCCCCCCGAGCAGGTTCCAACATGCAAGTAGCTTAGAGCTCCTAAGGTAAGGCTGTCCTAGTTTGTATACGAGGTATGGATTACTTCTCTTTTTTCCTTCTATAACTAGCATTAACAAATCATAGGCAGATCTAACCTATGTATTAGATGACTATATCACTTAGGAATTACAACATTCCACCGAACCATGACCCAGAATTGTTACTGGTTTCAATCCAGATCCCCCCGAGCAGGTTCCAACATGCAAGTAGCTTAGAGCTCCTAAGGTAAGGCTGTCCTAGTTTGTATACGAGGTATGGATTACTTCTCTTTTTTCCTTCTATAAAAAACACTCCAAGAACTCTCTTGAGAATATTTGGTAGAATAATGACTCCAAAAGATGTATGAGATCCATAAGCCTCTCTTGGGCTTGGGACTTTATAGACATAAGTTTTAGTCAAAGGGGTAGTTAAATCAAGAGATGCTTCATTTCTTGATTTAACCCTTTTTATTTATTTAGTACTTTTAATATTTTGACTTAGGAACTTTTAGAGAGTTCCTAATTGGACTTTTATAGGTATTATACTATTTAATCTTTATCTTAGTAATAATAGTAATAGATGAAACTTTTCATTATTAATATTATTACTATATTTATGCTTTATACATACCATGTATAAAATACATAATAATATAACATTTGTTCACATTTGTCTTGGGGTATCACATGTTGTGATCCTTAGACTTACGACACTTTCTTCATTAAGGTCATCACGTAGATGGTTAGGTATACTAGGCTAGGCTACTCTAAACATACTTGCATGTTGGATTCCCTTGTATAAAATGGTAGTTCTTCAGTGTTGGATGAGTATACAGAAATTTGAAATTTTATTTAATCACTTATAAATAAGTTAGATGAGATCAATATTTTTCTCGAGTCATTTTCACTCATAAATCATTAATTCTTTTCAATAAATCCTAGCGCTTACCAGAGCCCATACTCAAGGCTAAAAACATGGAGTTACAAACTTAGTGTGATTCCAGAGCTCTTCTCTCAACACTAATTCTAGGACATACTTGTACGATACACCTAGGGATACAATGGACAAGGATCCAATGTTCCAAAGCTTATTCTCAACATCAACATGGAAAGGATTTAGTGCTTATTCCCAACACTTCCAAATTATCTTTTCATGTGTTCCAGAGCTTCATGCTAAAAAAAAATATAATACTCATGTTCTTCAGATATTCTCGCTCAACACAAACATCAATCACTCACGTGCTCCATAGCTCCTCGCTCAACACTAAAACTCTCATCAATCATCTGCTTCAGGGTCGATGCCCAACAAAAACAAGTGTATATATATTGTAACATCCCGAATTATGGACCTAACACTTATAGGCATGTGCCTATTGATTATGATTATTATCTTGATGCATTATTTTTATATTGGGTCGAAGACCCCACTACATATGAACATGATGATTTGTTTCATATATTTGACATAAGCCAATTATTGATGATATATATGTATGCTTGTTTATGTTGGGTGTGGACCTTGAACACATGATTGATGAAAGGTTTTGTGTTGAGCAGGAAGCTCTGGAGCACTTGAGTGATTGATGATTTGTGTTGAGCAAGAAGCTCTAAAGAACTTGAGTGATTGATTATTTTTGTTGAGTGGGAAGCTCTGGAGCACTTGAATGATTGATTATTTGTGTTGAGAAAGAACCTCTGGAGCACATGAGTGCTTACCTTTGTGTTGAGTGAGAAGCTCTAGAACACATGAAAAGAAAATTGGAAGTGTTGGGAATAATCCTTGGATCCTTCCATGTGGATGTTGAGAATAAGCTCTAGAGCATCGGATCCTTGGCCATTGTATCCCTATGTGTATCATACAAGTACATACTAGCATTAGTGTTGAGTGAGGAGTTATGGAATTGCATTGAATCGTAACTCTATGTTAAAGCATTGAGTATGGCCTTTGGTAAGTGTTAGCATTTACTGAAAAAAATTTAATAAACTTCCGAGTGAAAATGACTCGATAAAAATATTGATCTCATCATACTTATTTATTAGTGATTAAATGAAAAATTGAATTTTTGTATTCTCATCAAAGTACTCAAGAACTACCATGTTATACGAGGGAAGTCCAACATGCAAGGATGTTTAGAGTTGCCTATCCTAGTAGACCTAAACCATCTACCTACTTGACCTTAAGGAAGAAATGTCATTAAGTCTAGGGATGATGGTATATGATTCCCAAAGACAAATGTTAACAAGTGTTATATTATTATGTACTTTATACATGGTATGTATAAAGAGTTAAATATAATTATAATATTAATGATGAAAGAAAAAGAAAATCTCCATCAAATTATTATTTATTAAGTAAAGATAATAAATAGTCCAAAACCTAAAACTTCTAACTAGGAACTAGAAGAAAGTTCCTAAGTTAAAATATTAATAATTAACCAAAGTAATTGAAAAGGGTTAAATCAAGAAACCAAGGTTTCTTGATTTAACTGTCCCTTTAATTAAAAATCATGTCTATAAAGACTAAAGCCAAGGAAAGGCTTCGGGTTCTGAGATATCATTAGAGAAGTCATTTTTGTTCCTGTTTGCTCTCAAGTAAATTCTTGGAGAACACTTTCCTCAAAGGAAGAAGGAGAACTGATTCAACTATGATATACCAGATAGGAAACCCTACCTTAGGAGCTCTAAGCTTCTTGCATGCTGGAGTCCATCTCGGGGGGATCCTTATTAAAACCAAGAACAGTTCTAGGTCATGGTTGGGTGGAAGGTGGTAGTTCCCAAGTGATTTGGTCATCAAAATAGAGGGCATATCTATCTTAAACTGTTAATGTCGGTTATTTGAAGTGTGCAGGTTCAGCTGTTAAAAGAGCTTCAGAAAATTATAGGTATGAATTCTTAGTATGTCTAATTCATTTTTATCATAAATGCTAGGTGCTTTAGGTAAAGGTTCATATTGTATTTCTAAAATGATTGCTGTGTCTATATCTTCTAGGGATTACATTTATTAAATTATAAACCCTAGGCTGCAAGTTATACCTCATGCTGCATTCACTTGGGTTTGTTCAATTAAATTAGTGTTTCTGTTTATCTTCATTAATTAAACTAGGTTTTGTTTCAGATTACTATATAGTTGTACTTTTAACCTTGCTTAATCTACTGACATATTTCATTTGTCAATAGAGACATGTTATAGATTAAAATAGATTAATTTTAGAACCAAGATTTAAATACATAAATTTATAAACTAGATAACCTAAGGTACTATCTACAAACAAAACTATTATATGTTTACATATATAAACAAATGAAGACATCATAGGTAGACACATCTGAGAGCTATCTATACATTATTCTACATTTAAATCCAAGATAAATAAACCATTAAAGACCTTTCACGGTCTGTTTGATTGAATAAAAATTAAATAATAAATCATTCCATTAAATAACAAAATCATAAATAAATGAGCAAGAAGTATCATGACCATCCTTTTGGTCCAAGATTCACATCTATGCTCACATCTAAATCCACAGTTCTAGTAATTAAAATAAATAACATTATAATTACATGCACAAGTATTTCAAAGGTCCCATCTAATAAAGCTCATAAACATTAATTATAAGCAGAGGTCATGACTTCAACCCCATGGGATTCACAAACCAAGCCGCGGACCTCAATAAACAACCATCTCATATATGCATAAATAATAACCAAATTTACATAACATAAATCTCATTCCATATAACGAAGATAAACACTAGATAAAAGAATACACATGAATAAATCCATGTATTAAATATATTGAAATCGCATCACAGTTCCAAATAATTGCAATGGGGAAAAGAATCGAATCATGTGGGCATACAAGCCCAACCCTCGTCTAAATAAAATACAACGCATTACATCAACCACGAATAGGGTTCCAACCCTATGGGTATTGGTTACAAGGCCACACTATACATTAGAGTCTACGTGATACATTAAATAAAATCAACACTATTAAAATAACAACCCAATACATTCGGTACAGCAAGGTCGTAAAACCTTAGTCTCTGTCTAATGCTACAAACATGGCCTTGTCCCAACCAAATAAAACACAGGATTTTAAATCAATGCAATAAACCAAATTGTTCAGTCTTATAAACAACCAATGAACACTATGAACCCTTTTCCCTACAATGATAAAAGCCATCGGGGGTTTATGCCCATGGCTCTGTTCCTTTTCACACCACACTCTAATCAACAAAAAATAAACAGTAATGAAATCTATTGGAGCTATCGCATCCACTAAGGGAAAGGCTCAAGATATTTATGGCATGGTCTTATGCCATGCTATCCATTATTACAACCAAATATAAATACTCAACACATAGACCATAAACGAACGCATATGTATGTTTATAAACTGTCATAATAAAGCATTAACGCAGCATAAATTCCATCCACACACATAGTAAGAATAATAACCATGGCCACTTAATAAATGTAGAGTATTTACATTATGCACAGTAATTCCATCATCGAAGTCAAGTCTACACAGGCGTACCAATGCGCTATCGGCTATTTACATTATGCACACTAAAACCCAAGTCTGTTCATTACAAACCCAAGGGTGAATTCAAACCCCACGATGAACCCAAAAACCAAATGTTGAAACAAAATGCAAACATGACGAGATTCAACAAGAGTAAGATTGTTGGCAAGGATTATCTTGCACTTCTCTCATAGTCAAACCCACGACAGAACTTGAGCCATGCTACTCTTCACCATATCTCGGCACCTGCAACCACCTAGGGAAACCATAAGTTAGAAGTATGGCAATGATAGAAGCTTCTAGACAACACAAAATAGCAGGAAATAAAACCCCAAGCCAAGATTACCTTCCAAGTCTGGAGGTCACCTCCATTTCTCCTGTGCAGAGCCAAGACCAAACCCCAAATAACAAGTGAAATGACCTAACCATCGTGAGCCAAGCCTAAGTTTGGGCTTCCATGAAAACCAAGGTGCATTAATGGCACTAGCTGGGTTCCAACATCAAATCCCAAAACTCACTTTTCCATAGTTGACATCATTGCCAAACGATAGTGTGCACTACCATGCATTTCGTTAAACCCCAATGTGTCTGTTTCAACCATATGATATGTCACCACCCCAAATCATATTACATTGTTTATTATTATTGCAAGGTTATGCTTGGTACATAGTCCATGTATATCATGCGCTAAGGAAGCAAAGTAGTGCACAGGAAATTTAAGCTGTGATAGCTAAATTGATGAAAACAACACTCACCAAGTTATGAATCCAAGTTGATAAGGAATCGTAACAACTAGGAGTAGATCCTTTAGGATCAAGATGTTTAGTACTCTTTAAATAATACCCCATCACCAAAGTATGAACTACATGTGAAATAAAATAGGTGCCTTAGTTCAAAGAACTAAGTAAGCCTGCAAACAACTAAACACCTTTACCTCTCAGACCATCATGGGAGAATGAGTACCGCCACTCTGCCCACATTGTTTCCACAAAAAAATATAAGTTAGGACTTTATACCTAATAAGTAAGACTATGCAAAAAGGACGAAGCATTAAAATCCAGTAACAACACTTACACGACAGATGTATCAACATAATAACTAAGTAGTAAACAACGTAAGTAAAATACATCAATAATAATGACTGGATGTAGAATGATAGAATGTAAGAACAACTTATGAATAAGCAGTGGTACATGTAGTGTACGCTATATTTCCCCAGGTTGAATAATGTTCCGTATAGGTAGTATTTACTAGCCTAATAAAAATAAAAAAATTTCTATTTTTGGGGACACTTAATATATATATATATATATATATATATATATATATATATATANATATAGAACAAATCATCATGTTCATATGCAATGGGGTCTTTGACCCAGTATATAAAACATCAAGATCACATCATAATCAATAGGCTCATGCCTATAAGTGTTAGGTCCAAAATTTGGGATATTACATCTATCCATGCTTAGAAAAACACCGTCCCTTGTGTTCTAGGGACTCATAATTAAATCATGAAACAAGGTGGGGTAAGGCTTTCTCATGGTGGTTTCATCCTCCCAAGTAGCCTCATCGACTCTAAAGTGCTTCCATTTCACCTTCAACTGAACTATAGTGTGCTTCTTGAGATGCACCTCTCTCTTGTCCAATATATGAATAGGTTTAGAAGAAAAATCCCCTTCAAGTTCCACCTGTAATAAGTACCAATCAACCTACATGTTTAGTATCATAAACATATTTATTTAATAATGATGGATGGAAAACATTATGGACTCTTACGTGTGCGGGTAATGCTAGTTCATATGCCACTAGCCCTCTCTTGGCTAGTATTTCAAAAGGTCCACAAAACCTAGGTGCTAATTTACCGCACCTCCCCAAGCTCAATGAGCTTTGTTTTTCTTTTACTTTCAAATAGACATGGTCTCCTGTTTTATAATATTCATCTTTTTCTTTTCTGATCCACGTAAATTTTCTGGTGGTCTTGTGCTTCTTTAAGGTTCACCTGGACCTTGATAACTAGTTGTTCCAAGTCCATTAGTAGATCAGGCTCTAACATGAGCCGATCCACTGGGCTATCCCAAGTAATTGGTGTTCTACAGTTTTGTCCATAGAGTAACTCAAAGGGACTCATCTTGGTGGAATCCTGGTAACCGTTGTTAAACACAAATTCTGCAAGATGCAGGTAAACTTCCCACTTAGTGGGGTTGTTCATGACATACATCCTAAGCATTTCCTCAATAATCTTGTTTACTATTTATGTTTTCCCATCTGTCTGCAGGTGATAAGCAGTGCTAAAGATCAATCGCATTCCTAATCCAGAGAATAAATATCTCCAAAAGTTTTTTATAAACTTCGCATCTCTATCTGAGATGATTTCCTTGGGTATCCCGTGCAACATAAATGTCTCCTTCAAGAATATATCAACAATGTTTACTGCCTTGTAGGTTTACTTCACTCAAATGAAGTGTGCTGATTTTGACAGTTTTTCAATTACTACAAAGATAGAATCATTTTGTTTCTTACTTTTCTATAGACCGGTGATGAAATCCATACTAATAACCTCCGAGTTCCATTTTGGAATGGGTAACATCTGCAACAATCTCGAAGGATGTTGATGCTTAGTCTTGACCAGCTGACATTTCTAACATTTTGATAAACATAGCAATGTTGGCCTTTAAATTAGGCCAGAAAAATTGTCTCTTGATGATGGATATCATCTTTTGTTATCCTAGATACCTCGAGTAGCATGCCCGATGAAATTCCATGAGGATGCTAGAACAAATGTCTCCTCCTACCAGAACGTACAATCTTTCCTTGGACTATAGCAGTCATGTTTCATCCACCTTGTACTCTTTTTATTGTTGAAACAACCTACCCTCTTGGACTTTCTTGAGTATTTATACATAGAAATGGTTGACCTTACATTTTATTCCTTGATGTATGGTGCATAATGTAATAGATCTAGAAATATGTTAATAAAAGAGTCCATAGTCATGGATCCCATACATAGTTCGTGAAAATCTTTTACTTTTCTGTTGAAGAATCTTTCTGACATATATTTTCCTTAGAAAATTTTGCAGAAGTTACTCCAATGTATTTCTCTTAGCTCATATTTATTGGTGTGTTTCAAATCTCTCCGCCATATTGTTTCTTTTCCATTTAAACTATAGTTGGAAAGCCGAACCTTCATCTGGCTTGAGTAGTTATGAACTTGGAAATATTTTCTCATACCCAACAACTATTCTTCGGCTTTCTCTCCCATGTTCACTTCACCTTAATAGGTTGGGGTTCTTATTTTTCTGAACTCCCACTGTAGGTTATCATCATTTATTTGTCTCTTCCTACATGGAGAAAGAGAGTCCTCACTCGAAGGGCTGTAATATTCTCCTTCTGGAGATTCAGGGTTTTTTTCTTCTTCTCCTAGGTTGTTGGCCCGTTTAGGAAAAGGTTCATTCTTGAACCTATTTGTGGATTAAGTGGGTTTCCCCTATGGGTTTCCTCCCTTCATATTTCACATTAAGGCTTCATTTATGGCTTTTTGTTCCTTTCTCTCATTCATAGTATCTTCTCTGAAACCTTGCAAATCTGCTTGGAGACTATGTATGGTCTTCAAAACATCAGAGTTTAGTGCCACCACCACTTCTGCTTCCTGGGTGGGGGTGTTCATATTTCCTTGTCGGTTTTTATCTTCTTCACTGTTCATGATCTGAATTGTTCCGTAAAAATTTCTTGATATTGCAAAATTTAAATCACAGGAATTTTTTTTTATGTTAGTTAATGATACTTTATTTTCTTTCCAGCGAATGTTTGGTATGCCCATTGGTCTCTTAGTGTTGAAACTCAGCTCTGATACCACTTGTAATGTCCCTAAAAATTGAAAATAAAAATAAAAATTATGAGGCTAGTTAAACAAAACATTTTCTGGACAACATTAAACTTGTGGAATGTGCCGTACTCTATCATACTGCTGAATTAGCACAAGTTGTTCTTACGTCTTATTTCCTTACTTCAGTTATGATTATTACTTTGTTTATTGTTTGTGCTTATGGTGTTGTAATGTTGATTACTATGTGATTCTTATGGTTACACTTTGTTGTGTATGTTAAGTACTTTGATTATGCACTTCATTGTTATTTACATGTGCTTACCATTGTATACATGATTCTAACTTAACTTTGTTTTTGGAACCAAAGTGGGTGGAGTGGTGGGACTAGTTCTCCCATGTAACTATCTAAGAGGTAAAAGTTTCTACTTGTCTAGTGGGATTACTTAGTTATGTTGAACTAAAACACTCTTAACCTGTTTGCATGCATGTGTACTTTAGTGATGAAAAACGTGTTATGGAGTGTTGAACGTTTTGATCCCTACTACCCATATTGGCAGCTAGTGACACCTACTGGTTGTTATTATTGTTCCTTACATGCTCGGGTTAGTGACAAGGTTACTACCATGCTTAACCATGCTTATCATTTATATGGTCTTGGATTCCCTCCTATAACATGGTACTTATTCACTACTTGATGAGATACAAAAAATTGAGATTTCATTTAATCACTTATAAATAAGTTAGATGAGATCAATATTTTACTCGAGTCGTTAATTATTTTTAATAACTCCTATCACTTATCGAGAGCCCATACTCAAAGTTATAAACAGGGAGCTATAAACTTAGTGCAATTCCAAAGCTCCTCGCTCAATACGAATGCTTGGTTGTACTTGTATTGGTTGTACTTGTAGGATACACCTATGGATACAATGGCCAAGGATCTGACGTTCCACATCTTATGCTCAACATCAACATGGAAGGATCCAAGGCTTATACCCAATACTTCTAGTTTATCTTTTCAAGTGTTCCAAAGCTTCATGCTCAACACAAATGTCTCAAAACTCGTGTGCCCTATATTTTCTTGGTCAACACAAATAACACAAATATAAGTACTCATGTGCTTCAGATCTTCTTGCTCAACACAAAACATCTCATCAACCATGTGCTTCAGGGTCCACGCCCAACAAAAGAAAACATATATATATCATATTCAATTGGCTTAAGCCCAATATATCAAACAAATCATCATGTTCATATGCAGTGGGGTCTTTGATCGTGTATATCAAAATAAAACATCAAGGTAACATCATAAACAATGGTACTCATGCCCATAATTGTTAGGTCCAAAATTCAGGATATTACAAAACATCCCTACTACAAAGAGGGGGTTATTAAGACAATATTTGTGTAAATTGTCTCAAAGTAAGACATAAAATAGTTGGTGTGGTGTCTGAAGTATTGTATCTAAGAGGGTGTCTTAAACTATTGTATTAGATTTAGGACACTAGTTTAAGACACAATATTTAAGACAATATGCAATTTCATTTTTGTCTTAGACAATTTACAAAAGTATTGTCTCAAATATTGTCTTAAGATCCCCATTCATGTAAATTCTCTAGTTGAGACAATTAGCACTAATATTGTCTCAATACCCTCTTTTGTCTCTCTAAATACAATTTTCTTAAAAATTAACTTTGCAATATCCTATATTTTATTGATTTTTGGAAGGACACAATGGAATTGAACCACTAATAGTGTGCTTTGTAAAGCAAACCCTCTACCATTGAGCTAGTTCCCTTTAAATAAGGAAGATAAAATTGTATATTGCTGTGTAAAACCTAAAAAAAATACCACCTCAAGTAATAACACCTTAAAACAATGTCAAGATTAATATAAGAACACCAACATATTGATTTACAATATAGCTGAGAATAAAAATATGCAATGAGTGTGTGACAGTACTCTCCTACACAGAACCCCAACTTGTCATCCCATCCTCCATCATGTTGAGACGGATCAAGGATCTCTAAGGTGGAGCCAACCTGCGTTGAATGTGCACACTAGTGAATGTATGCTGACTGATTGTTGTGTTGGACGGATCGATTTCAAGAATATTCCTGCTAAAGAAGCATGATGTTCCAATGTAATACAACTAGTGGCAACGATTCAAATTTATAAAAAATGACAAATTTTACTAGATAAAGTTCAAATCTTTAAAAATTGCAAAATATTTTGTAAAGATTTGATAAATTTTATTCAAATCGTATACTAATTTACAACCCCTTTGAATTCCAAAGAATTAAAGAATAATGCATGAAACGTGTTTCTCCACTCCCCGTTGCTGATAACATTCACTCTTGTATGTTTTTTTTCAATTCATTGTGCATGGATTTGCCAAATAATTGAGTCAACAACAAAGCGCAGTGCATAAGGTGCATCGATCTGAATTTATTTTAAATCTCTATAATTTTTTTTGTTTTTTTAGGTTGTTATGTATCCGATCTGAATTTTTGTTTAAATCTCAATTAGGTTTACTTAAACCATTGTGTATTCCAGTTGTGTTATTGGTTTGATGCTTGGAGAAACAGCATTACAACGACACACGAAAGGATCGATCATATTTGTTTTGATTTTATTTAGTGTGGCGGTTGCTTCTTGCAAGAGGATAAAATAAATGACCCAGTGTGCTCGATGCCACCATATAAACATTGCCCTGTCTCCCTGGTCTCCCAAAAGAAATAATTGCGAAACTGTTAAAACCTGCATCGAAGGAATTTACGTTGCTAGCTTAAGAAAAAAATTCAACCTATTTTTATTAGCATGATTCATGAAATGGTGTTAAATCAAAATAACAGTTCTTATACTTTTATTTATTATGCAATTTCTTGTTTTTAACAATCTTGCATTATGTCTAGTGGAATCCAAAAATTTTCTGAAATTTATATGTCCAATTCAACGCCCTAAATTGATATGTTCAATTAAAGATTGAATATTAAGTTTATTGATTGGCTTCCCAACTACACTCTTCTTGCATTTTATTCTCATCCCTCTCCCTGAATCTCATTTTATTCTCAGCCCTCTGCTTGAAACTGAAGCAATTGATCTTTGATATGAATTAGCGCTATAATATGAATAGATCACAATATATAGGGATATAATATATAATATGAAAATATCTGAGATCACACTCACACATTTAAAACATAGTAGGTTAAAGTTAAGTTCCACATTTCAAGGCATTTTCATATATGCAACATTATTAGTAGCTAACATTTTTCGTCATTGCTTACGAAAATCAAAAGACCGTTGAAAACTCCTTCAAGAAGACAACATTGGGTTTGATAACTAGAGAGGAAAAGAACAATTCATAGGGACTATCACTGGTGAGAGCAGTCCAAGATTCAGGGTTTCTCTCGTAAAATAGTTGAAAGATGTTACACGACAATCGATACAAGTTTGCCGAGAGTTAAAAAATCATGTATGACAATCGTATGTCATATTATTCCTTTTTATCATAGTCAACATCTGCCTTTTGACTAACAAGAAATGAAAACCAAAAAAAACCATCCTCTGATCTTATCTGGAAATGGCTCTTCACCATAGCTGGGATGCTCTGTAACGCGGAGTTCTGAAAAAGATTACATTTCAAACTTAATAACGATATCTATTGAATTTTCAGTCCCAACAATTTGAGATAGAAAATGGAAGACTCTAAACCTCAAGGCCCATAATGGGAAACGTTGTTGTATACTTGGAATTTGTTGTATATACAACTGATATCCATCAATGTCCACTCACTAGGCTGGGGGTAGAGCGTAGCTTGAGTTTAATTAATTATCAACTCAATTGTTGTGGCAGGATTTGAGAATGTTTAGTTTATTGTTTGAGCTCTAGGTCAAACCATGTGCGTGTGACCGACCCGGGGACTACGCTTGGATTTGGACAGGCGTTGTTCGGTCAACATACATATGGTTCTAACAGAGCATTTGCAGTACTTCATGATGAGATCATTGTTGAGTTGGGAGAATGACATATGCAGCTAAGTCATTTCTACGTTGGGCTCAAGTACAGACACATAGATCTTGTAAAATAAAGAGTTTAGACAGAAGCCGAAGTGGATAAGGGGTACGTTGCGCTTCAATTTGCAAGTTATTGAACTGACAACTTGTTGTTGAATGTCCAAATAGTCACCCAGATCAAAGACACGGTCACTACGCTTTAGTAGGAAGTGACATAACCTTTGCGCATATCAATCTAGAGCTATCCCTAGAGGAATTAAAACTTGCAAAGAAGAGTGAAGAAGCAACACAAGTTCTGGACCAATCCAAACAAGGAGTAGCGACCCTGGGAGGGGTTGTTTTGTACAGTTTCAACATCTAGAAACACCTACAGGTTGTTCCCAAGCTATAATAGGTGGACCAATAAATTAGGGATTGTGAGGCATATGTCATCGCAAGGAAGCATACTCTTCTATATATTCCTCTTTCTGTGAAGAAAGAAGCAATGACATAAATTACTACCCTAACCAAGGATATCACAGCAAGTGGAGCAGAGCAACAAATAGTCACGAAGAGTTTTGTTGAGGTGTAAGATCAGGCCTAGAAACATTTTGTAAACCTTTTTGAACTTCACACGAGAGCGATAGAGTTCCTTCCCCTTGAAGAGAAAATTTATCCATAAGAAAGGAAAAGTAAGAAATAAGATGTGGAGTCATTCACCAACCAACTCACAGACATCACCAGTGAGTTTGAGGTCATCAGAACCGCTTCTAGGAGTTCGTCAGTATCTTGCGCACACGCTTGTTTTCGTTGGCATCCTTAGAGATCTGAGTTGCGTGCCTCAGGACAAGCCACATCATAGTGTTGGTGACTGTTGGTGCCCAAGCTTTTGATTAGTTGGAAGTAGTTGTGTGCTAAGAGAAAAAATTTAGGAGTCGCACGCCGAGTTCAATTAGATCCTGCATGTCGAGTTCACTTAGAGACTGCACAGCACCAATATTTTTGTAGTTTTGAACCTAAGACTATATAAATACATATTTTGTAAAGGGATGGGTGTTGTAATTTTCTACCATTGATACTATGAGAATTGTATTGAGATATAAATAAGAACCATTTATCTATTGAGTTGAATCTCTAGCCATGAACTATACACACTTTTGAAGATGGATATAATATAGTTGTTATCTCAATTTTCCTTCTGCAGTTTCTTAATGATTAAATGTATGATTCTTGTTCAGTAGTTTAGAAGACGAATGCTAGATTATTTATGTATCAAATGCATAGTTAAAGGAAAGAATAAATGCATTAATGGTTATAAGGAATCCATCCTTCCTTGTCGATCCTTAATTGGTCTCTATAAATTAAAGAATAAATGCATTTCGAGCGTTCCTTAGAAGCAAGGGATTCGAAGAAGGAATTGATCACATTCTCTTCCCATGGATTGCAGACAAAGTTTCCTTCGGCTGATAAAGTAGACTTGACACAACCAACAAATGTAAGAGGAGAAATAATGGTGCAATAACACTACACAAATTATTTTTCCATGACCTCTTATCATCGCCTGTAATATGAGATTCATGAGCCATTCAAATATACTCTTCAACTTACACAAAATCACTTTCACGTAATTTCAATTCAAACCATTTAGAAATACAATAGTAATTGCAACCTCCTTCTGAACTCGAAGTAATTTTCAGATGCTAGCATCAAAATACAAGTAAGAGAACACAACTTGCGTGGATTTCCATTTACGAAGCTTCATCTGATTATTATTATTAATAATCATCATCATCCACGAGTTCCATATGCCAAATATGACAAGATAAACACTATAATTTGGTTTTATAGGCAAAGTATATTTAGTACTATCAACAACAAAATATGGAAATGGTTAATTACTCGGAAGGCGATTTTTAGGGGGCTGTTTGTCTCCCAGTTTGGTCGGTCTGTCGAGAACCATTAAATACTTGTCATGTGTAACCAAACATTGATGTCCCCAACATTTATGAGAAATTCTACATAGTGATTGGTAAAACATTGAACCCCGTGGTAAAACATTGATGCGCCAGACCCTTAATGCTCATCGCCCAAAGGAAAAACCTATGAAAGCTTCGCCCATCACGATGAGAAAGAAATTTTCTGGAATAGAAGCACATAAAGAGGGGCAGGAAAGTTCACCCTGGTGTTGAGATACTTTAATTCCTCAACTCGACCCACTGTATAGCCGAAGAAATAAGGCCGATCGGAGAAGTAAGAGGGTGAATGAAGAACAGCAGAAGAAATAAGGTCAATGGCAGAAGTAAGCGAGTTAATGAAGCCCGATGTAGCTTATTTTTATGCGCGGTTCTTCCTTACCTCTATTTCGTTTGATTTATGGATCTGTTTTGGGACACATAGAGATTGAACGAAGGTTGAAAGGATCTGATAGATCATCGTCTTCCCATGGATACCGTCAACAGGAAGGCATGTTGGATGTAAATACATGGCTACCGTCAATAGGAAGGCCTGTTGGATGGATGTAAATACACAGTACTATCTCTTCATGAACAAAGAACTTGTCATGGATTGAAATTTGGTTGATGATCCTAGGCTGTTCTCCCAGCTCCTAGCTCTGATAAGTGAAGGACTCAGCTCCCATTATTACTCTTGTCACACATGCATGCCTGTAATCCCCCATAGAACATGTGTCTGCATGCATTCCTTTAATGATCTCTAGCAGGTGAAAGTGCAAACATTGATGATAAAACCGCAAATCGCCTCGGAGAAAGTGTATGCATGGTGTGCTAAGCTCTGCAAAATGATGAAATGGGAAAACTGCAAATCTCCTCAGAGAAAGCATATTCATGGTGTGCTAACTACACAAAATCGCCTGAGATAAAGCGTATTCATGGTGTGTGCTAAGAGTGTACCAAGCTCTACAAAATGATGGAATAGACTAACTGAATTGATGTAACTACACAAAATTGATGAGAAAACTCGAAATCCTCTTAGAGAAAGCATATTCATGGTGTGCTAACCTCTACAAAATGATGGAAGCCTACGTGAATTGATGTAACTACACAAAATTGAAGAGAAAAGTGCAAATCACCTGAGAGAAAGCGTATTCATGGCGTGTTAAGCTTCGCAAAATGATGGACTAGCCTACTCATTAGTAAAATAGACTCCATAGGTACAATTTTCATGAATCTTTGAGCTAGTTAACGTAAAATCAGTGACACATTCTAAACTTTGAAATCGAACGGATATTAAATCATAGAAGCCTAGCCCAGGGACTGCCAAATCTTTCAATATCGCAGACGCCTGGCTGAAGGACTGTCAGGAATTATGGATTTGAATATGGTATGTTTAACATAGACCTGTATCTACCGGTATAGTATCACTACGGAATTTTGAGAGCTGATTATTGGTTATGTAGTTGCTCTAATTTGTGATAGGAAGTTTCAGGGAGAATTAGGCAATCTTAGAAACAATAAAGACCGTTCTGTCATTCAATCATGACACCCACATGGAGATAGTTCCAGTAGTTAATCTGGCAATCAATCATGACACGGTTTGGTGATGAAGAGAGGGGAAGGATTTACATATGTCGAGGTCGTTCATACACTTTCCTAAGAGTTAAGTGTGTTATGTAAATGTGATTTAGGAGTTTAGATATAAAATTTAAATATGACACCTTGGGAGAACTCAATAAATTATTAATGAACTAAAACATGGTCAAAATATTATATAACAAAAAATTATGTTACGGGTATAGGGGAAACTACCATGCGCTCGCCCTTCATTGTCCTCATTTATCTCCATGTGATCAAAGAAGTTGTTTCTTTCTTTTTTTAGGCCTTGCAATTGCGCCCTTTTTTATTTCCCTTTCTTCATTTGTGAAATCCATTATACTTTTATCTTTGGACACTCCTCATTATAAAAAATGTGGATATTGTCCCAATCCAAAATATGTTTACAAATGCTTCATTTGCAAAACCCATTATACTTTTATGTTCAGTCACTACTCGTTATAAACAATGGAGATATTGTCCCAATCCATAATATGTTTACAAATGCATATAAGAAGGCATGCCCTCTCTTCAGAGATCCATAATCAATTCTCTGCCCACTTTTGGTTATGTGTAACCAAAAAATTAATGTGTGTTGGAAACATTAATGAGAAGATTTTGTGTGGTGGGTGGTAAAACATTGATGCAAGGTTGAAAGGATCTTATAGATCATCGTCTTCCCATGCCTGCCATCAATAGGAAGGATCGCTAGATGTAAATACAGAGAACGATCTTTTCACGAACAACAAAATTGTCATGGATTGAAATGTGGCTTGTCATGGATTGAAATCTGGTTGATGATCCTGTTCTCCTAGCTCTAACAAGTGGAGGACTCAGGATCCCCTTCTTAGTGTTGTCAAACTTGCATGCATGTAATCCCCCATAAGACGTCTACTGCTATTGTAGTAATGATCTCTAGCAAGTGAAAGTGCAAACATTGATGAGAAAATTGCAAATCGCCTCAGAGAAAGCATATTCATGGTGTGCTAAGCTCTACAAAATTATGTAATAGCCTACGTGAATTGATGTAACTACACAAAATTGATGACAAAATTACAAATCGTCCCATAGAATGCATATTCATGGTGTGCTAAGCTATGCAAAATGATGGAATAGCCTATGTGAATTGATGTAACTACACAATTTGGATGAGAAACTACAAATCATCTCAGAGAAAGCGTATTCATGGTGTGCTAAGCTCTGCAAATTGATGGGATATCCTATGTGAATTGATGTAAATACACAAAATTGATGAGAAAACTGTAAATCACCTTAGAGAAAGCGTATCCATGGTGTGCTAATCTCTGCAAAATGATGGAATAGCCTACGTGAATTGATGTAATTACACAAAATTGATGAGAAAACTGCAAATCGCCTCAAAGAAAGCATATTCATGGTGTGCTAAGCTCTGCAAAATGATGGAATAGCCTATGTTAATTGATGTAACTACATAAAATTTGATGAATAAACTGCAAATCCACTCAAAGAAAGTGTATTAATGGTGTGCTAAACTATGCAAAATGATTGACTAGCCTACCTGAATTGATGTAACTACACAAAATTGATGAGAAAAGTGCAAATCTCCTCTGAGAAAGCATATTCATGGTGTGCTAAGCTCTGCAAAATGATGGAATATACTACATGAATTGATGTAACTACACAAAATTGATGAGAAAATTGTAAATCGCCTTAGAGAACACCTATTTATGGTGTGCTAAGCTATGCAAAATGATGGAATAACCTACTTGAATTGATGTGACTACACAAAATTGATGACAAAACTGCAAATCGCCTCACAAAAAGCATATTCATGGTGTTCTAAGCTCTGCAAAGTGATGGAATAGCATCCGTGAATTTATTTAACTACACAAAATTGATGAGAAAACTGCAAATCACCTCAGATAAAGCGTATTCATGGTGTGCTAAGCTCTGCAAAATTATGGAATAGCATACCCATTAAGAAAATAGACTATGATCAATACAATTTTCATGATTCTTTGAGTTGGTTACCATAAAAACAACACATTCTAAACTTCAAAATCGAAGTGATATTGAATCACATATGCCTCCTAGATGAGGGACTACCAAATGTTATGGATTTCTTCTTTCATGTTTTTTATTATAAAATCCCTATATTAGAAAGCAACTTGAATATAACCCAATAATTTCCAAATTGTAGCACCAACAGAGATTTTCCAAAAGTTATTTTCTGCTTGTTTGAATAATTTGGCTATCAAAATATAAGAAAGAAAGGCAACAACTGGAAGATTAAATGTTGGAAAGGATGCAATTAGCGTTTAATTTTCCTCTTTTCCTGCTGCCACCTATATTAATTAGTGAATATCATCCATGTGAGCGTTAAATATATAACAATATTATATTATATTATACTATTTACAAATAGAAGATTAAACGTCAGAAATGAGGCAACTAACATTGAATTTTCCTCTATGCCTGCCGCCACTTATATTAATTAATGAATATCATCCCTCTCAGTGTTAAATAACTAACAATATTATATTATATTATACTAAAAATAATTACAATGAATTAAAATCATCCATCTCAATGTTAAATAACTAACCATATTATGTTATATTTTAATAACCGTACATTTACACATCATTGATATTGTTTGTTTCTTAAAATAATATCTTTGAGATTCTCTTCTTAGAAGAACTTCCATTTGTTTTTTTTCTCTCACAATTCCAATTGAAATTCCATACTCTCCATGACATAATTGGTCTTTTTGTGTTGGTAGGAAGTAATGTGGATTTTTTAATGGTTTTTCTTTTGTAATGGTATTTTGCTTTAGAAAGACCATTCAACCTTGATGCAGTCGCACCTAATACAATACCTATATGTATGTATCTAGTGATATTCAGTGAATGCATGTACTTATCTCTTTAAATGTTTGTTATAATACTCTCGGCCTCATGTTTAAGGAACACACTAGTATCTTACAGTTCAAGTGGCAATACAACCCATTTTCATGCCCATTTAAATGAAAAAAATGTTTCATTTCCCATTAATAGATTCAGAAATGTTTTCACATGGTCTTACCAAGACATGCATGGCTTTGACACTAGAATGATGCAGCACTCAATCCTTCTCGAGGAGGGTGCTAAGGAAGTCAAGAAAAAACGTCTTATCATTGGATGGATAAAAAAATAAAGTGTCCTATTAATCCCAACTAGGATGCAGTAATAGACAACTATGTGGGTAGTACTAACCTTTGCTTCATGGAGTAGATATTTGCATTTTTATGGGAGATTAATCGTTTCTTCTTCCTATGGTGATATGGTATGTTGAGGTAGTAATACTTTATGTGTCCCAACACTAATAATAATGGATGACTCAATATCGATTGACATGATTATGAAGTGCATTCTAGCTCTACATGTCAATGTGTGCTAGCTATACTTGTTAGCATTGAGATTGATTCGTGTTTGAGGGTGTTTACTCTTATATTTTTCCAAAGTAACATAGTCTATCCCAAACAAATTAAATATTAATTTTGTGTAAACCATGATAGATTTAAAACAATTTGGATATGTGTCACTTGTGCATTAGTCATCTCATCAAAACAAAGGAAGGGAAACGAGTTTGTTCTCTAAACAGTCATGAAATGAGTTAATTAATCAACTTAACTTTATGATTGAAAGATTCCATTGGATTTTTGGACTTTTTTTTTGTAAGATTCCATTGGGATTCAAAGGATCGAGGTGAAAACATCGACTTATTCACCGAATGTTTTCAAATTTAAAAACTTTATGTACAAATTCCTTTTGGAGGAAACTTATCTTCACTTATGTGGTTATTTACAAGTTTAATGTAACTTATTTTCACTTATTTCTTAGCAGTGGTCAAAGAAATGTTCAAAAGATTGAAAATGTTTCTCAGCGATGAGGTCTTCAGATTCTCCATCAAATTTGGGAGGTACGTGTAATGCTTCGCATGAAAATCGTGGAGGATAGGAGGCAAGTGTAGTGGCTTGTATCGGCTTGGAATACTACGGGAGACTATGTTAGGTGAAATGGATATGTCACCAACAGTGGTTTCATGAGGTTCATAGGGGTGACCTTTGATGTCAAGAGCTTCGGGCGAAATATCTTGGTTGAAATCAAATGTATAAGATGATGCAATGCTTTTAGTTCGTAAAGAAGGATATATAGGAATATATTCATATCTTTATTCTGAGTTAAATGAACCATGGAAGGTTGTTTTGATAAATTTAGGAAAGGATAAGAACAAACTTACAAGGCAAGAAAAGGCATTTTGGAAGAAGCGAAAGCTTGAGTATCTTACCCTTTCACCATGCATTTTGAGGATTTACAACGAGCTCATTTTCCCAGCAGAGTCTGCCAGCTCTTTTTGACAACTTGATTTCTAGGTCATACCACCAGTGGAGCCACTGAAGTCTGAATCCTTTAAGAGTGGAGTCACTAGGTAAAAAGTGCACAACCTTCTTGATGTCTGATTGTTTTTCACCATCAACAACCAAATATGAAACTATGTCGTTTATACCCAGGGATGATCTTCAATATTGTCACTGGCAACATCGCCAGTTTGTTAGTAGCGGGATTGAGCCAAAGGTTGGTGGAAGGGATCGCTCTAGGGTAATAGAAGAATCACTTTAGAATGCACTTATGACCTAGCATAGTCAGAGAGGGATCTCTTGTTTACTTACCAAATTTGCTCACGCAAGATAGTCAATCGAGAATGGTCAAGAGGTCAGATTCCTGAACGGGGTAGGTATGTTGTCATAAGGTGTACGTGGGATGATCAGAGAGGAGGACCATTGCGAAATGGAGTTAAAAGTACTAGTATGGAACATATTGCAGGAGGTAAATAATTATGGAAATTTAAAGACAGAGGAAAGGTGTTATGGAGAGAAATTCCTATGGCTTGGGGTACCACAATAGACAGCTAGACTCCAGAAATCAATCTTTCCCAATATGCAATAGAAATAAAATGTCTAACACTAAAGGATCGAACCTCGTACCTTATTCCGGACAGTTGAAGTAGACCCCCGTTGAGCTTTCCAATCTTCGGCTTGAATTGATATAATACTTCCTCAACAATAAGTAAACAATACAAGCATACTATATTTCATGGTGTTAGATCTATTCTAGCATATATATGCAATAACGATAAAAGCATTTGACATATTCCAATGGATACAATATTCATTCAAATACACATTACTGGACAGGAAAAGATATTTCTATTAATATAAATCAGAGATTACAAGTGACAACCTCTGACGGCACGTCTGCTAACTGGAGAAACTGAATCCCCCACTTGGGCCTCCACCACCTCAATCCTCCATCACTCCGATAGCAAGATCACTAGCAAAAGGAAAGCTTGGGAAGAACACAACAGTGCTCCAATGGACAAAGGGATGCAGACTCAAGCATAAGTTCTGGCAACCATGGACTATAGTTTCGTTACTCTCAATTCTCTCTTATGCTTTCAATGTCTCAAGGGGTTCCTTATATAGCTTTTCAAAGGGATACTGAAAGGTCGAATCCGTGCGATCTCAAGGCATATGGAAGGCCAGGAGTCATATGAGTCAGATCCAAGTCAAGGAATGCTCCAAAAGGATTTGGATTATTCACACATCCCGACGTACACGACTATAGGGGGAATATCCGCGTATGTACGTGGTTATTGGGGAAAAAGCCGCATATATCACTTTTCTTATGTTTTTAGGGATGATCCACGACACATCAAAAGAAAAAAAGTGGTCCATAGGGGCTAATGAGTCTGCAGTGGGACAGGGGAAGGCCATTCAATGTGTGATTCACCTAGTGTGGTGAAATCCACTATAACAGATGCCCCCTAATGTATGAGATCAGAGGGGTTATACGATGGCCGAAATACATTATAAGTCCATCCCAGAATTGAAGTGATGAAGGTACCCAAATGGAAGACCATCCACCCAATCAGCATAATACCATAATACAACTCTGCATATAACTGCAAATACATATAGCAGTCCCAAATACATAAGAGTACAATGGCCATGAATAGGCATGAAACATGATAACACATATGTGGTCATCGCCACGTACAATATACATAGATCAGAATCTCCATGATGAAGATATACAAAGGACCATAATCTCCACAAAGGCTGAAGATATACAATAGATCAAGATCTCCATAGTGGCTAGAAATGTCTGACATATACTGGAACAAGTCACGAGAGCTGAAATCTCATGAACACTGGCATGATCAAGGAGGTAGCATATGATGGATGCCACCAATCTGGAATGTCTTCTACACACACCACTACGAGTACATGTCCTACTATACGAATAGAGGTGTTGAGGTCGAACATAGTAGTCCATCGTCTGATTACTGGTCATTGATGTATACCGTTAACAGATGCGAGATCACCCACCGATAATGAAAATGGGAATCAAGGTACTAGAGTGCAAACTAACAAGTGTGAATAAATGTGTTGCGGTCAAACACTTGAGAGAATCCATCGATCAGGGGACATTGATGTATTCCCAAAACTTTCGATGGCGAGAGAACCTGCCACTAATGACTGCAAGTCTCAAGGAACTCAAAAATGACTCTAGACTCCAATCCCAGAATAAATGATCTGAAGTCGATGGGATGAAATCCGCTAGAAGGAGGGCATTAAGGAATCCCCCATCATCCAACACGAGGTACTCAGCAAAGCTGTCTAATGTGGAAGGACTCGATCATAAGGTGCACAAACCAGTAACTGTACCGGGAATGGCCGACATGCAAAGTCAAGATAACTGAGGAATGGCCGACTCAGGTTTCAACTTCCTTCAAACAAGAGCATAACGATGTATGGTGACTGAATGAAGGCAGCATAGACTCGATATACAAACTAGGACATCTCTATGATGCGGGAGGCATCAATAGAGGCTACATAGGGACTGGAAGCTTAACCAGTCGGTGGAGATAAACTCAGATAAAGAGTAGAGCTCCTAAGTCAAACTATAACCCAACCAATGGATGTGATATATAGTGCTCTGTTTGAAGGTGACACGACTCGACAGCTACCAAAGATAATATCTTTTCTTGTCCAGCTTTTTGGATTTTTGATTTTTTTTTGGTCTTTTTCAGTTATTTGAAAAGCTTGAAAAAAGGGAATCAAGCTGCGAAGGATATAAAGAAAGGCTCTGCATGGCTAGACATGAGACAATCTCGGGCTATACGACTGAAACACAATGTCAGGGGAGCTGGCATAAAGCTCAATATGACAGGAAAAGCTCATGATAATGCATCCACAACTTGATACAAGGGAGTCCAGGGGATCATGGCTAGCATAAGATCAAGAGGAGTATGAGGCTCTTGCGAAATGTCATGGCAATACTATACAACGGACTCCCACAACCTAAAGGGAGAAACATCGGCATGGGCACCAACTGCAAATAAGGCGCTAACTAGGGTACCCATGTAAGGTGAGGCTCTACCACTCATATCATGCCACTTCTATAGCAGCAAGAAGGTTCCGTGACATAATAGAGTGGGTTCGTACCTAAGGATATAGTGACATGGTCATAAGGTCATGCAAAATGAAAACGATGGTGAACCTAACCTATATGCCAGTGTAGACGTTATACCTGAGATCAATACGAACGGGTCAATCCAAAGGCTGAAACGGTGCTGGAAATGGTCTTTTACATCACAGATTAGGTCAGAAATGGTCCAAAATGGTTAGAAACGGTCAAAACTATAGGAAAGGGGGTAAAAATTTTCCAATATTTAAAAATTTTCCATAAATAATAAAAAATAGAAATCATTTGAAACTTTTACCCATTGGAGCTCTGATTTTCAACTGCAAATTTCAGGAGATCCAGCCGACGAAATTCACAACCGTTTCCTCTAGGTATTTACTCATGCTCTCAGCTTGCATTTCAATACAATTTTTACAAGTTTTCATGGTCAAATGAGGTTTTTAAGGCCAATTCTACATGAGCACTGTGGCCCACGCGGGTATCGAGGCTTTTTCCACGTATAGGGCTGTCTATACGTGGAAAAGGGGTTGGAAACCACGTACATACGTGGCTTTTTGCAAAAGAGCTGCATATGACACCGCGCAAGAGGATTTACAAGAATCTAATGGACATTCGGTCAATTTCTCATGCAGGATGGTGCTAGAGTGGCGAGAACACGAGCATGGTTAAGTAGAGGAAGCAGTAAGGGTTGACATAATGGCTCAACAAGCTCTAAGAAGGTGCGAACTCTACAAGTTTTAGTGCCTAGGTGGCTTGAGGGCCAAACCAGGACTGCTACAGATGCTGGTAGACTATTGGGATCCAGAATCAGAGTCCTTCCGGATAGACGGTATGTCCCTCACCATTGAGGTGGAGGATATCTACTTTATCACAGGTCTATCTAGATGAGGGGAGGTCGTGAACCTTCGTTCTCGAGGTGGTGCAGGTCACGGGCTTACTATCGATGAGTACATAGCTGTTTACTGCTACCCAGATACTGAGAAGGTGGGGAGTCAAGTTCCCACCAACGCTATACAGGTGCTGGGCCTAAAGGCCATACTATTAACACTGGGCAGGATAGCAGGCTTAGCATCACTCCATCAGGCCTCTCGGCCACTAATGTTGTATGCGGTGGAGTGTATGACACCGACCATCTATGACTAGAGAACTTCACTACTGAGCAACATGAAACACCAGCTCAGTGAGTGTAAGGCAGGTAGGATACGAAACTTTGGGTTCAACAACATTTTGAGCGCGTTTTTCTTCGAGCGTGTTCCAGGATTGAGCCCTAGAGTGGATGTTCCTCTCCACGGGGTTCGAGATCCGACCCAACGACGTTGGGAGGATGCGATGCACAGACTGGTGGGTGGTAGGGTGGCCAACCCCTATCCAGCTGACTTTTTTCCATGGTGGCAATGACAGATTGTTGCCATAGATGACTACCCTTATGCAGGGATAGATTTCTGGGGGGACCCGGACATGCCATTGCCACTAGGATCAGCATATGGAGACATAGGTAACGAATCTCGATGCTCACTCTTTTAAAAAAAAATTAAAGTATTTAATTTTTTTGTGTTTTCTTGATTATATGGAATCAAAAAGACATGTTTTTGGGTGACAATACATAATGACATCTACCATTCATGTGCAGATGTGGGACCATGTCGACCAGAGGGATTCCCACGTCATAGACGGAGGGGAAGAGGAGACGATATCACCAGTGTGGATGCGGAGCGAACGCTCCAAAACATCCATACCAACTTCGTGCGACTGACTCACAGGGTTCCCATGGCGCAACTCGAGGACTTCCGTGAGGCTATGCAGAGATAGGTGGTGGGTGTACCATGCGCATGGGTGCATTTATTTCGGCGGCTAGCTAGAGCCGTGGTGACATATCATGATCACAACCCTCCTCCAACTCCACAGGACTAGACACCTAGGAGTGTATCTATTTTGTACTACCGTGTATATGATGGTGGCTTTCAAAGCCCCAATGTTGTATTATGACACTATGTATTACCACATTTTTTATATGTATAAAAAGTTTTATGGTGATCGATTTATTTATTTACATGCGTAAAAATTGTATTTATGATTAATTTATGATGAGTGAAACAAAATCCAATCTAACACGTAGTTAGCATATGAGTCAGCAACTTGATTATAATTTCTTGGAATGTGTATATATGTTATATTCTCAAATTGCCATTCTAACAATCTCACATGTAAGAATATCCTCAATAACGTTGGATCTCTAACATGGTACAAACCATTTAGCTGTGACACTACTAACTCTGAATCAAGACGTACCTCAAGAGAGATAACACCATGCGAAATGGCATCCCATAGAAGCTCAATAACGGCGCTATATTTAGCAACATTGTTGGAAGATGGCCGTGGACATACACCTCCTAAAGACAGTACTTGACCCATAGGAGTATAAATCACCCAAGCAGCTGAGGCTGAGTGTTGAGTGTGACGGCTTGCACCATCCGTGAATCCTATGTAGGTGGAATATTCCATTG
>LPNX010833615.1:452674-469237 GCA_001517045.1 Pseudotsuga menziesii
GCTTAGCATTGGGGTAAGTTTTAATCTCATGTTTGACAATCCGAGGGTCAATCCCTGGCATCTCATCGTAATACCAAGCAAAAATATCACGAAATTCCTTGAATAGATGGGTATACTCTCGAATCTCATCTTGGGAACAATTCGCCATAATGTAGACATTCTCAATTGTACTAGGATTGCGAGAAATGTTGATAGGAATAGTTGATGATATGTTCACCATGTTTCCATCAACCATCTGACCAAGAGAGCTTAACAGAACCATAGGTATACCAACTTTCTGACTAAGAATCTCCCTATAATCCTCATGCTCCAAAAGGTCAAGCTCTGGAAGGAAATATGATCTATGATGAAGTTCCTCCCATGGTGGCTCAACTCCCGACATAGCCTCGATAATCGCTTCATCTGAAGGGAAAACCGTATCAAGGTAGTCGTGGGCATGAGAAAACTGTACTACCCATGCTGGCAGTACATAGGGGTCTTCCTCCTCCATCCGCGAAGAGGAAGAACAAGGCTCTGTAGCATACTAGAGATTAGCTTGGTAAGCTATCATGACTACAAGCAATGGTACACTCGTCTCAATGGGCTCACTCGAAGGAATCGGTGAAGGAAGAATCCAAGGATCTCCCATATGACTTGTGTGAAAAGGCACTGATCTCGTAGACATCGAAGCACCATCGAAACTAGATCCTATCATGAGGACGGGTGCAGGACAACTAAAGGTTCCCATGAGGGATGGATACATGCCTACACCCACACTCCTAGTTGCCGGCTGGGAATGTTCAACTTTCGAAACTGAAGCTTCCAAAGATGCAGTAACAGGCGGATTCTTGAATGCCATTTGATCAATCGTTACAATCTTCCCATTATGTGGAAAGCATACAATGCGAAACACGGAAGACGCAACGGCTTGCATAATATACATCCAGTTCCTTCCCAGTAAGAGATTGTATTCAAGGGGTGCATCAACCACCTCAACCTCTATCGCAATGGTCTTCCCTCCCAAACAGACTTTAAGGGAAGGTAGGATACCATGTGGCCTAAACGATCTCCCATCAAAAGCAGTTAACATGGTCGTAGATTTTGACAACTCAGGAGAACCAAGACCCTTCCAACAAGACAAAGACATCACAGAAGCAGCAGCGCCCTCATCAATCACAGTGTGCTTGATGATCATATTAAGACATTCTACATGCACCAAAAGGGACACATAGTAGGGCAAGTGAGGCTGATGTTCTGCGGTTTCAAATTTTATCGCTGAGGAAGAATCATCACCATTCACACCAACAGCGGAAAGCAAAGCCTTCCTTTGTGACGGACAACTCTGAAGCACTTCCAATGCAGACATCGCACAAGGAGTATGGCCCAAGTCCTCGACAACTAAATAATTCTGGGTGGCTCGGGCATTTGGGTTATGCCATGAACGCTTAAGTATCCCCTTAGGAATGCGAGGTGCAGCCTCAGGTTTATCCGCAGGTTTCTCAATGCACAAAGGGGTTCTTGGTGGATCAGGTTCTTTGCCTGGGTTGGGTTGTGACGAAGTATAATCTTTCGCATGCGTCACAACTTTCGCGGCATGGACCATATTAATGCACCCATGACCACTAGTTTCAGTAGGATCTTCATCACTAGATTGATCATGGGACTTCGAGTTCATATTCTGGTTATGCGGTAAAGGGTTCGTTAACACAGCTAGGCCCTGTGCTATGAAATTTGAAGCTTCATCTATCTTAGGGCACAAGTAAGTGAGGTGATCGTCCTTGCATAGCTTGCAAGGAAACTTGACCTTACATTTATTTTGATTGTCCCCCCCAGCATTTTTACCGTTCTTGTCACTATTATTGGCATTTTTGTTCTTATTCCCACCCTTTTTATTATTATTGTTTTTACCCTTTTTTCTATTCCGTCTGGGTTGCTGGTTACCCTTCTAGTCGGACGATTGCACAGCAAGTACATTCACCATTTGGGCAGGTTGAGATGAAGCCGTAGCTTGTCCTGAGGCAGATTGGTTGATTGACAACTGAGCAACTTGTTTCACAACCGAACCTACAGGTTTCTTACTTGCACTACCCATAATGCCATTGTCATGTGGTCCAGGTTTGACCTTTGGATTGAAACTAGAACGAGGAGCGTTGGGTATAATCTCATATAACAAACCATACTGAGCATAGATCAAGTCTAGTTCCTGTGCCCTCAAGATTGCTTGTTCCTCATTCTGCACTCTGGATGTGGACACATCCTTCGCTATATATGGCAATAAAGATTTGAGGAACCACTCAAGGAGGAACTCCGACGGTATAAAGGCTTTAATCAATCTCTTCCATCTACGCCACTCCTGAATATGATTAAAAATTTGGGTGGCTTTATCTTGCCGAAATGTTGACAAGAGTTCAGTACCAACATCATAGCGCACTGGTAGCTAGAAGTGATTAAGGAAATTCATCGCAAGGTCGTCGAACAAAGTAAAGGAACCCCTAGGTAACTCTATATACCATTTTGCCGTAGGCCCTGTAAGGGTGCGTTGAAATAGTCTCAAACGGACTGAGTCCTGATGCAATGAATTTGAAGAGCACCATATGTGGAATGTTGTAACGTGTTCGCTCGGATCCTCTCCTGGTTTTCCTTCGAACTTAGGTATGTCCGAAGGAATCTTGGTAGGGACAGCCGGCCAAGCTGGGTCATGAGCCATAGGATCGTTCGTAAGTCTTGATAAGTCAAGTAGATTGAGTGTCATGAGGAAAGGGAGCCTAGGATGATGAGGCCTATGGACCGCTCCCTGGTTCATATAAGATTGATTACCACCATGACCTTGGCCATAGTGACCTCCTCCTGTATGACCCATATAGGGTGGCGTGGAAGTACCATAATGAGGTGGACCTTGACTAGTAGGAGCTACAAATCCGTAATTAGGAGAGTAAGCAAGTTGTGAATACCTGCCTCCATAAGGTGGAAAGACATTAGAGGAAATTTGGGGTCTAAAATGGGCCTTATAAGAAAACGTGCCAAAATAAGTTTTTGTGAGTTGGAATTCAAGAACCAATCGAATTTCAATAAAATAAGTCAACCATAATGGTTGAATTGGCATATTTGTCATTAAAAAAAACTACTTTTTTTGTTTGTATTTTCGACATATCTCATTGTGTTTTTACTCAAATTTCGATCGGGAGAGCTCGTTGGATGTGGAATTTGATTCTTCATCCAACGAGTACCCACACTGCATACTTTTGACGGACCCCGCTACCCCAAAAACAATAAATACCTGAAAAAATGTGATGATGATGTCATCATCACGTTTTTTCAGGTATTTATTGTTTTTCGGGTAGTGGGGTCCGTCAAAAGTATGTAGTGTGGGTACTCGTTGGATGTAGAATCAAATTCCGCATCCAACGAGCTCTCCCGATCGAAATTTGAGTAAAAACACAGGGAGATATGTCGAAAATACGAACACAAAAAGTAGTTTTTTTCTTTCTTCCTCCAAAATTAATTAATGTTATTTTATTATTTTAACCATTATTTTATTATTTTAACTATTATTTTATTATTTTCCTTAGGAGGCCCATTTTAGACCCCAAAATTCCTCTAATGCCTGTCCATACTGCGTCCCATAATAGGGTCCATAGGTCATCGTTTGCGATGCCCCATGAGACACTCCATAGGTAGGGATATACATTCCGGAAGTAGGAATATACATACCGGAAGTAGGGATATATGTCGTGGAAGTAGCAATCTGACCTCTAGAAACATGAACATAACCTCCCGAAACCATGGGTGGTATGTAGGCTTGAGACACAACTAGTCTAGTAATCGCAATACGGATCTGACTCGTAGCTACGTGCCGACTCGAAGGACCATGTGAGTAAGGTGGAGGGTTTACATTTGAAGAACTCGGAAGAGAGGACGGAGGAATCTCTATAAGAAGATATGTACTAGTGCCTATCGTCACTCGTTTGGAACCTGGTATCCCTATCGGATCACTAACTCTAGACCTAGGAGGTATATAAGATGGAGCTTCCACCATTGGGATGGAAGGTGCAATGTGACTAGTACTCCCAAACCTCTCCGCAAGGTAAGGAATGGGGTTTCCCCCAGTCATAGTGCTAGGCTCAAAGTCGGATTCAACATGAAATGTCAAATTGTGCATAGGAAAGTAGTCGTAACATAACTACCATAGCTAGTGCTAGGAGGGTCAAAGTGCGTCTTGGAATCATCCGGCATTCCATACCGGTAACGTGTCAATGGGTAATCAGCCCTAGGGTGAGTAGGTCTATCATGCAAAGATCCTATCTGGGAAATCACAGGACTGAACTCAGCTAGGTCAGGTGAAGGATCGTATGTAGGAGTAAGTTCCCCATCGTCAATACGAATGGGAGGAGGTGGCTCAGGAATATTCTCTGAATGATCCTCCATGGTGTGTGAATTAGTGTGTGACATAGTCCGCCTGGACAGTCTAGGCCCCTCTCCCAAAGGAGGAGGAGAAGTGGAGGGCGGAAGTCTTGCTAACCGACGAGAACGGTGCAGAACCGTGCTCGAATCCACAATGACTCAACAAAAAAGCAAAGACTCTCTATTTACGTAAAGCCTAGGCCAACTATCATGCACAGAGAAATCACTAATAAAATCTAAAGCCAAATGCAAGCAAACAAGGGCTAGATAAGTGAGCTCCCAAATGTGTCCGGTATGTCTCACCTAAGAGAGGCTTGAGAGGCCCTTGTCACCACAAGTGGAGGTACGTAACCATTTATTGTGGCCCTCAGCTTCAACGCGTAAAGCAACTGTGCTGTCCAACCCCAACCTGGTCAGGACACATGAAGAATAACCTCTACAAGTACCCCCTCGATATCCTAGGTAAGGTCACTAAGTTCACCTCAATATAATCAAAGCTTAGGCGGATAGTTGCAGGTGGGATTGACCGTATGGGCAGGGTAGCAAAGCCCGAAACTCTCGAAAGAGCCCCCAGATACGAATACAATCCTGGCTATATCGCCGGTGCTACACAGTTACCAACTAGGGGTTATCCCAATCAACAACTACTCACACTGCCTCGTGCTTAACTCCCTTTTGAGAGGAGGATCCTGAGAATGATGGTTATATCAAGGATTTCACACATTCCCTTGACAGACACCTAGTTGTTGTTGTTTAGTGATCTTGGAGAATTAACTTTCAATGAACTATTCCAAGATCCTAAAACCTAAGCTTGTTGGTGCACCCTAGAAAAGAAAAGAGTGTAATTCATTTTAATTAGCGTTGATTTTAGTTGGCTTTATTACTCAAAAATAGGATATGGTCGTGCAACTAATGGTGTTATGACGCAACAAGAAGCAAAATGCACACCTAACAATCAATGCTAATGCATTATGTCCATGAAAATAGGGTATGCGTACTACGTGTAATGCACAATTTCTTCTTCAAATGCTGAATGCAAATTTCCCTATATGAAGTCCTAACTATTACTCCAAAGCAAATCTAGATCTAGTGCAAGTACAATGCAAAGTGCAAAATGCAATGTATGATGATAAGCAAATGTTTTTGGGTTTTTTGAAAATAAAGAGATACAAAAAGAAAAAGAATGATTCTACCCACCCCAGACTTTGCAAGCACACATAAACAGCATTCCAACAAAGCACTAAGGCAAAAATACTCTAATGCACTAATCTCAAACAAAAAATCAAAGATGCCATGACAAGAACTTTCCTAAAAGAAAAAATTTAGGCTAAAAAAACATTTCTGGTCAGAAACAGAGGTATTAACAGACTCAGGAAGTGCCAAAGGAGACTCAGCAACTAACATAATTCACCCAGCAATCCACTATCTTCCACAAAAAGGTAAAAACCAGGGTATACACGACTGTGCGCAGTAAACCCGCGTGTATACGTGGAAATCCCAGAGGAAACCGCGTGTATACGCGACTGTAAGTGACAAACCCACGTACAGGAAGAAAAAGATGCACAAATTCAAGGCAAACAGACAGGCTGAGACTAAATTCACACCAATTAGGCTCTACCAGGCATACATGCCCCCATACTTGACACAGAAAAAAGAGAGAGAGAGCAATTCAAATACATTGAATGCCAAGAAATCAACCCCCAAAGGACAATTACTAGGAACTCCCCAGCGGAGTCACCAATTCTCCCTCATGATATTGGGAATACAGCGCTCATGTAGAATTGGTCTTAAGAACCTCATTTGACCATGAAAACTTGTAAAAATTGTATTGAAATGCAAGCTGAGAGCATGAGTAAATACCTGGAGGAAACGGTTGTGAATTCCACCGGCTGGATCTCCTGGAATTTGCAGTTGAAAATCAGAGCTCCAATGGGTAAAAGTTTCAAATGATTTCTATTTTTTACTATTTATAGAAAAAATTTAAATATTTGAAAATTTTTACCCCCTTTCCTATAGTTTTGACCGTTTCTAACCATTTTGGACCGTTTCTGACCTATTCTATGATGTAGAAGACCGTTTTCAGCGTCGTTTTAGCCTTTGGATTGACCCGTTTGTATTGATCTCAGGTATAACGTCGACACTGGCATATAGGTTAGGTTCATCATCGGTTGCATTTTGCATGACCTTATGACCATGTCACTATATCCTTAGGTACGAACCCACTCTATTATGTCACGGAACCTTCTTGCTGCTATAGAAGTGGCATGATATGAGTGGTAGAGCCTCACCTTACATGGGTACCCTAGTTAGCACCTTATTTGCAGTTGGTGCCCATGCTGATGTTTCTCCCTTTAGGGTGTGGGAGTCCGTTGCATAGTATTGCCATGACATTTCGCAAGAGCCTCATACTCCTCTTGATCTTATGTTGGTCATGATCCCCCGGACTCCCTTGTATCAAGTTGTGGATGCATTATCATGAGCTTTGCTTGTCTTATTGAGCTTTATGCCAGCTCCCCTAACATTGCATTTCAGCCGTATAGCCCGAGCTTGTCTCATGTCTAGCCATGTAGAGCCTTTCTTTATATCCTTCGCAGCTTGATTCCCTTTTTACTGGGAGGGGATTTTCCCCCGAGTGTCGATATCCTACACATGTATCCTTGCATTGAGCATAGGTATGTTCCACTGCTTGCAACTAGTTTGTTTGCTCTAATGACACTCGTCTCCTCCTAGTTTGTAACTATAAAGCTAGTTTATTCTTTTTTCAAGCTTTTCAAATAACTGAAAAAGACCAAAAAAAAAAAAAAAACCTAAAATCCAGACAAGAAAAGATATTATCTTTAGCAGCTGTCGAGTTGTGTCACCTTCGAACAGAGCACTATATATCACATCCATTGGTTGGGTTATAGTTTGACCTAGGAGTTGTACTCGTTATCTGAGTTTATCTCCACCGATTGGTTAAGCTTCCAGTCCCTATGGAGCCTCTATTGATGCCTCCTGCGTCATACAGATGTCCCAGTTTGTATATCGAGTCTATGCTGCCTTCATTCAGTCACCATATGCCGCTATGCTCTTGTTCGAAGGAAGTTGAAACCTGAGTCGGCCATTCCTCAGTTATCTTGACTTTGCATGTCGGCCATTCCCAGTATAGTTACTGGTTCGTGCACCTTATGATCGAGTCCTTCCACATTAGACAGCTTTGTTGAGTACCTCGTGTTGGATGATGGGGGATGCCTTAATGCCCTCCTTCCAGCAGATTTCATCCCATCGAATTCAGATCATTTATTCTGGGATTGGAGTCTAGAGTCATTTTTGAGTGCCTTGAGACTTGCAGTCATCAGTGGCAGGTTCTCTCGCCCTCGACAGTTTTGGGAATACATCAATGTCCCCTGATCGATGGATTCTCTCAAGTGTTCGACCTCAACACATTTATTCACACTTGTTAGTTTGCACTCTAGTACCTTGATTCCCATTTTCATTATCGGTGGGTGATCTCGCATCTGTTAACGGTATACATCAATGACCGGTAATTAGGCGATGGACTACTATGTTCGACCTCGACACCTCTATTCGCATAGTAGGACATGTACTCGTAGCGGTGTGTGTAGAAGACATTCCAGATTGGTGGCATCCATCATACGCTACATCCTTGATCGTGCCAGTGTTCATGATATTTCAGCTCTCGTGACTTGTTCCAGTATATGTTAGACATTTCCAGCCACTATGGAGATCTTGATCTATTGTATATATTTAGCCTTTGTGGAGATTATGGTCCTTTGTATATCTTCATCATGGAGATTCCGATCTATGTATATTGTACATGGTGATGACCACATATGTGTTATCATGTTTCATGCCTATTCATGGCCATTGTACTCTTATGTATCCAGGGCTGCTATATGTATTTGTAGTTATATGCAGAGTTGTATTATGGTATTACGCTGATTGGGTGGCTGGTCTTCCATTTGGGTACCTTCATCACTTCACTTCTGGGATGGAATTATAATGTATTTCAGCCATCATATAACCCCTCTAATCTCATACATTAGGGGGCATCTGTTATAGCGGATTTCACCACACTAGGTGAATCACACATTGAATGGCCTTCCCCTGTCCCGCTACAGACTCATTAGCCCCTATGGACCACCTTTTGTCTTTTGATGTGTCCTTGATCATCCCTAAAAACATAAGAAAAGTGATATACGCGGATTTTTCCCCGATAACCGCGTACATACGCGGACATTCCCCCTATAGTCGCGTACGTCGGGATGTGTGAATAATCCAAATCCTTTTGGAGCATTCCTTGACTTGGATCCAACTCATATGACTCCTGGCCTTCCATATGCCTTGAGATCGTACAGATTCGACCTTTCAGTATCCCTTTGAAAAGCTATATAAGGAACCCCTTGAGACATTGAAAGCAGAAGAGAGAATTGAGAGTAACGAAACTATAGTCCATTGTTGCCAGAACTTATACTTGAGTTTGCATCCCTTTGTCCCTTGGAGCACTGTTGTGTTCTTCCCAAGATTTCCTTTTGCTTGTGAGCTTGCTATCGGAGTGATGGAGGATTGAGGTGGTCGAGGCCCAAGTGGGGGATTCAGTTTCTCCGGTTTGCAGACATGCCGTCAGAGGTTGTCACTTGTAATCTCTGATTTATATTAATAGAAATATCTTTTCCTGTCCAGTAATGTGTATTTGAATGAATATTGTATCCATTGGAATATGTCAAATGCTTTTACATTATTGATTATATATGCTAGAATAGATCTAACACCATGAAATATAGTATGCTTGTATTGTTTACTTATTGTTGAGGAAGTATTATATCTACTTCGAGGAAGTATTATGAGGTTCGATCCTTTAGTGTTAGACATTTTATTTCTATTGCATATTGGGAAAGATTGATTTTTGGAGTCTAGCTGTCTGTTGTGGTACCCCAAGCCATAGGAATTTCTCTCCGTAACAACCGCGTGGGATGCGGTTTCCAGCCCCTTTTCCGCGTATAGCCAGCCCTATACGCGGGAAAATCCTCGATACCCGCGTGGGACGCAGAATTGGTGACTCTGCACTCATTCAAATACATTACTCATTCAAATACAATATTCATTCAAATACACATTACTGGACAGGAAAATATATTTCTATTAATATGAATCAGAGATTACAAATGACAACCTCTAACGGCACATCTGCGAACCGAAAAAACTGAATCCCCCACTTGGGCCTCCACCACCTCAATCCTCCATCACTCCGATAGCAAGCTCACTAGCAAAAGGAAATCTTGGGAAGAACACAACAGTGCTCCAAGGGACAAAGGGATGCAGAATCAAGCATAAGTTCTGGCAACAATGGACTATAGTTTCGTTACTCTCAATTCTCTCATATGCTTTCAATGTCTCAAGGGGTTCCTTATATAGCTTTTCAAAGGGATACTGAAAGGTCGAATCCATGCGATCTCAAGGCATATGGAAGGCCAGGTGTCATATGAGTCGGATCCAAGTTAAGGAATGCTTCAAAAGGATTTGGATTATTCACACATCCCAACGTATGCGACTATAGGGAGAATATCCGCGTATGTACGTGGTTATCGGGAAACAGCCGCGTATATCACTTTTCTTATGTTTTTAGGGATGATCAAGGACACATCAAAAGACAAAAAGTGGTCCATAGGGGCTAATGAGTCTATAGCGGGATAGGGGAAGGCCATTCAATGTGTGATTCACCTAGTGTGGTGAAATCTGCTATAACATAAGGTAGCCGCTCATCTTTAATTCAGGAGATATTTAGCAGGTGATTAGTGGATGAGAGGAAACAACCCATCATGCAGAGAATTTATAGGATGAATTCTACGTGACTTTAGAAGAAAACTTTAATGGATTTATGAAAAAATAGACGAGGCATAGTATGTATAAATTCCAAACTGTTAAACGCTTATTTCATACATGAAAGGAAATAACAAACTGGAATGAAAACAAGATAAACATTCACGTAAAGAAGTTGCACATTGAAATAAAAGATGAAACATGAATCTCTTCCATGAATAATTATCATTCCTATGCAATTTTATTCATATCATGGAAATCCAGAAACAAATTACAATGGAGAGCCTTAGCCTTTGAAAGTTTTCCAACCAACCCCTATCTCCCTCTCAGGGAGTATATTTATATTATCTTAGACCTGATACTAATCCTCGAAACAAAACCTAAAAACCGTTTTCAGTTGCAATCAGACACTAACAATATTAGAATGTGGTATTATTGCCATGATTTACAAATATCAACCAACATTATGGATAAAGTGGGTGTGCATAGTAATTGGACTTATAGCACATATTTTTCTTCATTTAGGTAACTTGAAATGAAAATGATCTTTATACCGCTTGCTGGTGGTCTGTTGCTGACTTGGACTGCTCTTGATGTGTCTTTTTGCTTCCTTTGATGGGCCTACCTTCTTCAAATAGTGGTGCTCAAAGGCTGACAAGAAAACCTACGCTACGGTACTCAGCCATTTTCCAGCTCCTATCTCATCTGGTAACACTGTTATAGGAGGGGACTAGAAAAAGGGTGGCCATCCATTTGATGATGATAATCCTTTGGAGTGGCTTATCATTATTGTACTACTCTCTACCCCTAATGAGGAGGTTTCTTTTGTAATACACGCAACTGGGTGTGTGTTTGACCTCCTCCTTGCCGCTAGTAAAGTTGTTAAGTGGATATTACAGGTGCAGTGATGAAGGCTTTGGAACTGTACTATCCTAGACCAAGAATTTTCTCCAACAGCGTAGCCATCGTCGTGTGTTGGGACTTTGGAGGTTGTGGCTGCAACTGTAGGTGTCGAAGGGACATCCCTGGGATGTAAAAACCCACAAACAACGCAACTGAAGGTTGTTGGGGCACATACTCCATGTTGGGTAACTCCGTGGTTAATTAGAAAATTTGTAAGCGGAGCCATGGGCCAAAATAGTCTTAGGGGTGTCAGGGCAAGTCAAAACCCTCTTCTTTGTAATAAACCCGTGGTTTAAATCCAGGGTTTAGGGTTTTTGGGTGCCCATGGTTTAAGACCATGGTCTTGTAAAAATACGCAGTATAAATAAGCGCCGGTGTAAAGAAGAAAGGTTAGGCATTTTGATGTAAAGAAAGATAAGGCGAAGTTAGGTTGGTTTTTGTAAGGAAAGGATAAGTCCCAGCTGTGTGCGTGGATGACCTCTGCAGCTGTGTGCACAGAGGGTTTTTGTAAGAAAAGAAAGAAAGATCTGCAGCTGTGTGCACAGAAGCCTGCTACTGTGTGCGCGGCTGTTAAGGACTGAAGGGATCTACAGCTGAGTGCGCAGATCAACTGTGGTTTTCAGGAAAGAGGAATAAAACGCAGTTTGTGGACGTAGCCCCTACACTGGGGGTGAACCACGTTATATTTGGTGTCGTGGTTTTATTGTGTTGTTTCTGCTTCTATTATTTTCATGCATTAAACTGAATACATCTGATAACATTAGATCACTGCTAGTAATAAGCTTCGCTGTGAATTCCCCGTAGTGGGTTATGCAAGTTTAGTTTGTTTATTGTGCTGCGAAGTTATATGTGAATGAATGATAAATTTACAAGTGTTGATTAATAATTGCTTTTAAAGGCCAAGGTACAGTAATCCCCCTCTCTGCATGCAGAAACCTGATTCTGCGGCATCCCATTGCTGTTTCGGGTGAGACTGCAACCTGCACGCAGGTTGTTGCCGAAAGGGCCAACACGGTGGGTCTTTTGTTGGTGCAACGCATAAGAATTAACTCGGGTCTGCCCTATTTCCCAACAAATTGGTTCCGTTGCCGGTTGAACTCAGTACCTGCTCAAGAGGGGTTTACCTTGTACCATAAGGGCTATGTTCTGGAGGCCCTCTGTGAAGGACATCAGTGATTGGTTTGCTGAGATCTGTTTTGCAATTCACGCAGCAAGAAAATAAGAATCTGTGTCGAAGCGCAAGTGACTTTTTACAACGGTATGTTTTTTGTGACACTTATGAAATTTTCTTTGGTCGTTTCCATATAAAGTTGCACCAGTGGTTGTCTAGGTTAACAGAGAGGAGGATGAACTTTCAAGCTCGACGGATTCCTGTGTGGACCCCTGCAAGGGTCAATCTTGTGCAACACGTGAACAACGAGGTATCCCGCGCTGTCGATTTCTGGACGACGCGCACATTGGAGGCCTTTGTGACAGAGTTTGCCATTCATACAAGCACTTCTTTCAGCGAAGCTGAACGACAGTTTTTCAAAGGTCCCCGTGGTAAGTTTTTGAATTTATTAGGCTTAAGGATTAAAATACTATTGGCCGAAAAGGGTATATTGCTGTTTGAATCCGATTATTAGTTTAGTAGTACTAACATATGTTTGCAAGTGACACTCTCTTTGATGAGCAAAGCGGGTTGCTGCGAAACGGAAAAAGGTATAAGCAGAATTTTAACCCCTCTTCCTTAAGCCAGGTTACCACGTCCACCCCTGTAAACCCTAAAGAGTCAGAATCCGAAGACAACCCTTCAGTTGGAAACCCTTCGGTCACCCCGCAACGTCGCTCCGCTACCCCTAACATTCCATCGCAGTCTGAGAGTCAACCAGGCTCGAGTATTTCGGCCACAGGCCATTCTGCCCTCGCAAATCCCCCCCCCTCCACTGCATATCCCCTTCCCAAACCCTCCCGAAACTCCTTGGCCCACCTCGTTGATGACATTAAACTCCCCATCTTTAAAGGCACGGGATCCGAAGACCCAGAATAGTTCTGGTTTCTCTGCGAAGCGGTATGGACCGTGAAAAAAATTACAGATCCGGATGTGCGCGCTGCACAGCTCATTACATCTTTTCGGGACCAGGCTCTGACATTGTTCATGAAATTTTCCATCACCCAGAGCCCTACTTTAGGCGAGATCAAGGCGGCCATAATCAAAGAATTTAAGAATCCTAAATCAGAGTCGCAGAGCATCACTGAACTCAAGGAGATTCAACAGCGGCGCGGCGAATCAGTCTGGGACTTTGATCAGAGATTCAAAGTTCTACTGGACCAAGTCAGCTTTACCATTAGTCCTGCGCAGCACAAGGAATGGTTTATTGCAGCATTATTACCACATATCCGAACTCCACTCATGCAACAGAAAGTTGCTGACCAGCAAGAGGCTCTGGAAATCGCAATGAAACTAGAGACTGCCCCTGTCGGAGATGACTTTGGGATTGCTCAAATCCAAGTGCAGTTAGCTGCGATGGCCCTGGAACTCCGCGAGATGAAAAAGGGAAAATCTGATCGCGAAGCGGTTTGGTGTACGCAATGTCGGACTGAAGGACATGACAAGGAACGATGCCCTCTGATAGACAAGTACCTGTAGACCAGTACGCCGAACCCCTTTCCACCACAGGTTCTCTATTGTGAGCTTTGCAGAATGACAGGTCAACACCGACCTGAGAACTGTTATCTACTGCAAAGGTATGGGCAGGGACCTAAGAACTCCTACTGTAAATTTTGCAAATCTGTAGGTCATAATGAAGAGGAGTGCCGCACCTATGATGCCTACCGGGTGCACACTGAAGGCCCACATAACGACAGTTATGGCTACCAGGGGGGTGCCTCTGGACGAGGTACCTCTGGAGGCCGTGGAGGCATGGCCGGGTGAGGCCGAAACCAAATTGTGTGTTAAAATTGTAACCAAGCCGGGCATTTGGCTCGCGACTATCAGAACCCCACTACGACGTGTCAGTATTGCCGCGCCGTAGATCATGTGATTGAGCAGTGCCCCCAGTTGATCGCTAAGATTCAGGCATGACAGACTATCCCTACTCAGAGCCTCCAGATGATTTCTGTGGAGCCTCGCCCTGTGGCAACCATTAATGTCGTTACAAGAAGTGGACTCACGACACATATCCAAGAAACGCCAAACCGCCCTGTCGAAGCTCTAGTTCATAAGGCTCCTGAAAAAAGTCCTGCATTTGATATCCTCAGAGAAAAAGAGACATTCACCGCGCCTGTGCAGCCTCATTCGCCGCCCTGTGACGCATCGATGGATAAATTAAGTATACTATCTACCTTTTTGCACAGTTGCCTCAAACTTTTAAGAAATCAAGCTGCTCTAAATGAGCTGCAGAACATCATCGCTTCCTGCGAATCTTTGCAAAGTTGTGGTCAGGACAAAACTGTTCATCGAGTCAGCAGGACCGGCAGGGAAATGCGATTGAATGCTCAGATCGGGGCATATGATATGACCGATGTTATTCTGGACTTGGGGTCCGATGTCAATGTTCTAACCAAACAAACCTGGGAACAAATGGGGAAACCTACCCTTTCCTGGTCTCCTATATAGTTGAGGATGGCCAACCAAAAAAAGATTGTACCCTTAGGAAGATTCCTGGATCTCCAAATAGATATTGACGGAGTCAGTACCTTCGCGGACTTCAAAGTAATTGAGATCATTGATGACAGCAACCCTTACCCGGCCCTGTTAGGAATTGAATGGGCAATGGCAAATGCCACAGTAATCAACCTAAAAAAGAGACAGATGGTCTTCGAAGGGAAAGACTTCAGGGTCATCCTGCCCCTGGATCCTTCACAAGGGGAACGGTATACTGAGCCACTCCACCATAATGATCAGGCTGATGTGGAACCTATATCTACTCTCACGGCGCAGGACGCAGGTTACGCGGATCCCCCGGCCGCAGGATGGGAGTCTGGTAGCTCCTGTATGACGGACTCTGAAGAGGAACTAGAAAATTGGCAACACCGATTGTCTGAGCACCATCGGGGCAGCAATGCCTGCCTTACCAAGTCTCTCAGATGGGTCAACTCACAGACCCGACATATACCTGTGTATGATGGTTCGATAGATCCTAAATCATTTATCGCACAATTCTCGGCTCAGATACCTGACCTACAAATAATGGAAGCCCTAGAGTCAGCATTCAGAGCCACCGCAGTCAGATGGTGGACGAGCCATAAGAAGCAGATCCCTACCTGGGAAGTATGTCAGAAGCTCCTTCGCCTACGGTTCTCGGACTAGTTGGCCATGGTACGAAGTAAGTTTGATGGAAAAACTTGCCCCCAGGACCACCTCAGCAAATGCTATGAGGCATGGAAGTATGTCCCTCGGGATGAGTGGGTACATAGATTTGTCCACACGCTGGGACCATTGGCGAAGAACTGGTACACGGAGGCTGAACTTCGCCAAGATACTGTAAGTTGGGACTGTCTTTTTCATAGATTTGTTAATACTTTTTCTACTAATGATGTCTGTCCAGCCCTAGACGCAGCTATCAGGGTCATCAATACTAAGGTATTTAACGATCAAGAAGTGACTGAAAATCATCCTTGTTGGGCCATGCAAGAAGCCTTCGCAGTAGAATGTTATAATTTCACAGTCGACGAAGAAGGGGACCCGCGCCGTCTTTCTATCCCAGAGTCAGAAGGATATTGTGATGTGCATGGACCGGCAGTCGATGTTCCTGAAGTGACACAGCCCTTGAAGACGCGCACAGTTAACATTGGATCTGATGCACAGCCTAAGTTTGCTACCATTGGCGACTATTGGGACGACGAGATGGTAAGCAAGGTAACTCAACTGCTCCATGAATACCAAGATCTATTTCCGACAAAGTTCTCTGAAATGAAAGGTATCTTGGGAGATATCGGAGTAATGAAGATCCCCCTGAAGCCTGATGCCAAGCCGGTGAAGCAGCGCCCCTATAGATTGAATCCAAAATACAAGGAAAAGGTTAAGCTAGAGTTGGAAAAGATGCTTGCTGCAGGAATAATTGAACCTGTTGAAGAATCTGAGTGGGTCAGCCCTATGTTCGTCCAGGAGAAGAAGACTAAGGGTGAAATCTGAATCTGTGTCGATCTAAGGAAACTCAATGATGCCTGTCTGCACGACCCTTTCCCCACTCCCTTTACAGATGAAGTGCTCGACAATGTCGGAGGCCAAGAAATATACTCTTTTACCAATGGTTTTTCAGGCTACCATCAGATCTGAATTGCTCCAGAGGACCGACACAAGACAACCTTTGCTACCGAAATGGGTTCCTTCCAGTATACCGTCATGCCTTTCGGGTTGAAGAATGCACCTACCATATTTTCCCGAGTAGTCATCTCCGCCTTTAAGGAATACATACATAAATTTTTAGAATTTTATTTTGATGACTGGACTATTTTTGGGCTAGTAAAAGACCATAT
>LPNX010833615.1:469548-613618 GCA_001517045.1 Pseudotsuga menziesii
GAAAAAGGAATTTCATGTGCATGTGGATGCCTCCTCTATTGCTTTAGGTACTGTGCTCGCTCAGCCAGGCACAGGTAATATTGATCACCCTATCTCTTTTGCCAGCAGGAAGTTGTCTACAGCGGAGAAAAATTATACTACGAAAGAACGTGAAGGTCTTGCTATGGTATATGCATTACAAAAATTTCGGCATTATCTTCTAGGTTCTCATTTTAAGATGTTTACTGACCATTCTGCTTTGAAGTACTTAGTCAACAAACCTGTGCTAGGAGGAAGAATATGCAGATGGTTAATTCTATTTCAAGAATATGATTTTGAGATCATTGTTAAGCCTGGATGACTTAACCTAGGACCTGACCACTTGTCGAGGCTCGAGTCAGGCGAGGAACCTACCAATATGGATGAAGGCCTCCCCGATGCACAATTATTTGCTATATAGATAGTTGATGACTATTTCCAGGATATTTCTCAGTATTTGTCTACATGTATCCCCCCCGCAGAAATGACCACACAACAGAAGAAGCAGCTGGTGGTTCGAGCCACGGACTTCACTTTAATAGCAGGACATCTGTATAAGATGGGACCAGATGAGATATTACGCAGATGTGTCTTGGAACATGAAAAACCTCTAATATTGGCAGAAGCACACTCTGGCGCAGCAGGCGGTCACTATGCAGGAAAAGCAACAGCGCAGAAGATCTTGACAGCTGGCTTATGGTGGCCCACACTTCACAAAGATGCAAGAGAATACTGCCACAGCTGCGACATCTGTCAGAGGAAAGGCAAACCATCTAGGAGGGATGAAATGCCCCTAGCTCCGCAAATAACATTACAGGCCTTCGACAAATGGGCCATTGACTTTGTTGGTCCCATTAACCCCCCTGCGAAAAAGTCAGGAGCCCGATACATCATTACAGCAACTGATTATCTTACCCGTTGGGCCGAAGCTCAACCCGTCAAGACCTGTAGTGCTGCTACTGCTGCGAAGTTTATCTTCGACAACATCTTATCTAGATTTGGGTGTCCCAAAGTTCTTATGAGTGATCAAGGGTCGCATTTCCTGAACAAGACTATTGAAGTATTGACCGAAGAATTTCAAGTTTATCATCAAAAGAGTATCGCATATCACCCACAAGCAAATGGGACTGTTGAAGCTTTTAACAAAATCCTTGAGCATGCCTTGACAAAGGTTTGTAACGCTAATAGGAATGATTGGGATCTTCGAATTCCAGTGGTACTATGGGCTTACAGAACTACTTGCAAGAAGTTGACAGGCCATACACCCTTTCGACTAGTTTATGGACAAGAAGCTGTCATGCCCATGGAATATATTGTTTCCAGCCTCCGGATCTCTAGTTTCACCGAGATGGATGACCCCGCCATAATCACAGAAAGACTGAAGCAGATATTAGAACTTGAGGAGGATAGACTTGTCACAGGCTTCCAGCAATAGGTGCAGAAAGCTCGAGAAAAAGCGTGGCACGACAGGCACATCAAGATGAAACATTTTCAACAGGGTGATATTGTGCTCCTTTATGACAGCAGATTCATGAAGTTCCCTGAAAAGTTTAAAACACATTGGAAAGGACCGTATGTAGTATAGAAAGTTACTGACGGGGGCGTAGTTCAGCTAGCCAAGTTAAATGGTGAGCTTTTCCCCTCTATGATAAACGGGAGTCGTTTAAAAAAGTACATAGACAGGACAGGTGCTCAGAACAGGAGATAGCTCCAACTAACTAAGTAACATGCTCGTTGCACTATGTAGTCTGTTTTGTCCACAGAATGCGAAGTAACAAGCTGGTTGTAGGTTGCAGGGTCAGGTTGTGTCGAAGTCGAAAATTGTCAAGGTGTGTCGCAACCCAAAATGTGATGAATGGGACATACCACATTTCGGCGGTGCTAGCACGAGCGTTGCTCTCATTACTGGTCATCATGAGATTTTGGGAAAAATCCGGCGCTGTGTGGAGCAGATTCCCGGAACGTCGTCAGATTTGGTATCATGTCTAAACCATGATGCCAAATTCAGCATTGAGATTTTATAAGGAGCTATCTGGACTCGTAATTTCTACCTGAAGCACATCCGTGACATATTCAGCCTGAACTATGTCGAACGACTGTAATGTTCAGACGCTAGTACGGGACGTAAGGGACAGAGGTCTGCAGCACCTTCTAACTACACCGTTAACACAGTTCTGCTTAGCTAAGTACATTGACAGGCAGGAGTTTGCTCTAAATTTGCAAAGACGGCCAGGAGTTTGCTCTAACATAGAGCAACCAAGGGCGTGAGGCCTCACAGAAAGACTCTGGGAAATCCCCCCAAGCCGTCTGTTGGTGTAACAGAACCACACCAGCTAGGCTCCTCCCGCGGTGGGACACGCAATTCCAGGGGACCCCAAAGTCGTGGATGGTCAAGTATCGGCCATCACAGAACAGGATGGTGTTGCAGGTGGTCGCGACGGCTTTCATCAGTAAAACTGCTGCAAAGGACAGAAGTATGCAGCCGGCAGCAGCATGGAGAGCTTCACCAAGCAGTATATTATGTCTCCTCAGTGAAATTTGGCCACCAGAGAAGCTGAAGAGTGTCCCGGGACAGGCCACTAGTGAGTCTTAGGGGCCTGTTGGGGCGCATACTCCATGTTGGATAACTCCATGGTTAATTAGAAAATTTGTAAGCGGAGCCATGGGCCAAAATAGTCTTAGGGGTGTCAGGGTAAGTCAAAACCCTCTTCTTTGTAATAAACCCGTGGTTTAAATCCAGGGTTTAGGGTTTTTGGGTGCCCATGGTTTAAGACCATGGTCTTGTAAAAATGCGCAGTATAAATAAGTGCCGGTGTAAAGAAGAAAGGTTAGGCTTTTTTATGTAAAGAAAGATAAGGTGAAGTTAGGTTGGTTTTTGTAAGGAAAGGATAAGTCCCAGCTGTGTGCATGGATGACCTCTGCAGCTGTGTGCGCAGAGGATTTTTGTAAGAAAAGAAAGAAAGATTGGCAGCTATGTGCACAGAAGCCTGCTGCTGTGTGCGCGGCTGTTAAGGACTGAAGGGATCTGCAGCTGAGTGCGCAGATCAACTGTGGTTTTGAGGAAAGAGGAATAAAACGCAGTTTGTGGATGTAGCCCCTACACTAGGGGTGAACCACGTTATATTTGGTGTCGTGGTTTTATTGTGTTGTTTCTGCTTCTGTTATTTTCATGCATTAAACTGAATACATCTGATAACAATAGATCACTGCTAGTAATAACCTTCGCTGTGAATTCCCCGTAGTGGGTTATGCAAGTTTAGTTTGTTTATTGTGCTGCGAAGTTATATGTGAATGAATGATAAATTTACAAGTGTTGATTAATAATTGCTTTTAAAGGCCAAGGTACAGTAATCCCCCTCTCTGCATGCAGAAACCTGATTCTGCGGCATCCCATTGCTGTTTCGGGTGAGACTGCAACCTGCGCGCAGGTTGTTGCTGAAAGGGCCAACACGGTGGGTCTTTTGTTGGTGCGACGCATAAGAATTAACTCGGGTCTGCCCTATTGCCCAACAAAGGTAGGGCTGTGTGGAAATAGGTCAATCTCCCTAAGTTCTTAACATCTGTACCCCGGTGGTTGGTGATTTCCTGGTGTAGATAACCAGGATGACGAATAAATGTAATTTAATGTTCATTAACCATTAGTACCCCCTGTCGAACTAGCTTCTCAAACCACACAGCCATTGTTGTCTATAAAAGAACTCAAAACTTCTCATAATTCAACCTTTCTGGTCTATTCTCACTGAATACCCATTTCCAGGCTTCAACATCTTCGAAAGGTGGTGCTATATAGGGAAAGACGAATCAACCTAGAGATGGTTGTACACTTGAATACCGGTCACCGTAATAATAACATGTGTGACACCTGAGTGAGGATCTTCTCCTCCGATGTTCAATTATCTTATTGGCCATGGATAATACTTTAAGCACTTTCTCACGTGGCTACCTAACTGGTTTAAGGCATTTGGATCTGACCTTTCTTTCCCTTTCGCTTACAGTGACGATGACACTTGAGCGGATTCATTTTGCGACATCTCTTTGCTTCGTGTAGAAGTCTGATTTGTCAGTTCAAAAACTTGAAATTCCTGCTTCCCTACTATTTTTTCTATGCAAGCCACATGCGAGACCTATGGAGCCAGGAAAGTTGGTGACATTGGACATGATCTTTGCCTTAGGCCTATCGCAAATTGCATCAGGGGGAATCAATTAGTCTGTCGAGAGGAAAATCATGTATGCGAATGTCCCTTCTACTATCAGATCTATCATGGATGTGATACCTACAGCCTTGAGACCTTCTCAGCCCTTCAATTTGGGTGCCTTTCACATACGTTGTCCATGTTTCTTTAACTTTAGCTTCCAATTCCTCCTTCCTTGATCCAGTGAGAAACTCTAGATTGTGGTATGTTTCTTATTTGTCAATCGAGATCGACCTTTCCTTGTGACCGTCGATCGGAGTGGACCCTACACCACTTTTCATGAATTGATATCTTGACCCCATCCATGCTATTTTAGATCGCAAAACGAATCATGATCATAGATCAATCCCCTCCTTTATCATGACCATTGATCTTTGCAGCCAATACCACTTTTTGCGATTTGGAATCACGACTTTATCCGTGCTTGTTTGGAATGTGAAATCATTTATGGCGATAGATCTGCTCATAATATTATCTCCATCGCTAGATGCCTCCGTCTTTTAATCCATTTCACGATTCGAAAAATCTCCTTCTTCCGTGCATGTTTGCCTAGCGAAATCGCCTCAAGCTGTCGATTAGGATTCGCCTTCATCTTGGCCTTTCATTGCTTGTCCCCTTTAACAGGCTTCGTGAATACCAAACTTAAATATTTCCTCACATATTTTGGCCTGTGGAACCACGCTCTATCGTCGATCTTCTCCATTGTGATTCTAGATCGTTGATCTATGACGCTCCTTTATCTCATTTTTGTTGCTACATGTATTGACCTTTGCAAAGATCTACCACCATATATTGAGGTCTCTTCTTCGTCTGAGCATCCTAGCCAACAGATACTATCCATTGGATAACCTACATGGTGTTTGTATAATTCTCCATGGAACAAGACACTTTTCGAATTCTTCCAAGCCCATAACTTGACTGTTGCAAACAGAGTGCTAACATCATCTATGAAGGTCACTGCATATTTGGCTTGAATCAGAACATATGAGGAAATGGACCAGCAATGTCACTGTGGATCAGCTCAATAGGTAAAAAGGTTCTCTCATTACTACCTTTCTCATACTTGTGCTCTAGGTATTTTCCTAGGATACAACCTTGATAGACTCCCTTAGAAAACTTGATCTTTGGTAACCCTATGACTATATATTTTTCACTAAAATCAGAAAGATACCTGTAGGTAAGATGGCCAAATATTTCATGCCAAAGCTTTCTTGTTTCATTAGCATGAATTAGAAGAGCAGAGGGGTTTGAGTAGGGTAGAAAATAGGAAAATGTATATACCTTCGAAGTGTGATCTACAACATCTTTTTCTATGAATTTACCATTCGAAATATTAGTGTTTTCAACATCATCAGGGGAGAAGATGAAATTCTTTGGAGACCTAGTATAAGTCATCTGATACACTGACAAGATATTAGAGGTGAGACTTGGAACATACAACACATTATTGAACTTACCATGGTCAAGATCAATCCTTCCCTTCCCCAAACTGTCAATGAGAGAGTTATCTCCCAAAACTATTGGTGGACCTTTCGACATGTCAAGAGAGGAGAATGTCTCTTTTTTCGAAACCATATATCTAGAAGATCCAGAGTCTATGATGAAGCTAGGTGAGCTTGATGTGCCAGCAACCAAGGAATGTACTCTCTCTCTCTGTCCTCCGAATTTGATCCTCCTTCCCTCTTCTTTCAGCAATCAGGACGGGAGATGTTATTCTTCTCCAGGATTTGGGTCAACATGTCAATTTTCTTCTTCATATAAGAGCTCTTAGGATGATAGCCCCTACTTCAGCATGCGTACTTCCTCATTTATCCTTTGTTCTTCTTCTTCTCGATGTTCTTCTTGGAACCTTGGGGCTCCTCTTGAGACTTGTTCTTGTCTCTCTTTTACTCAGGTGGATTTTTAGCATTTTCTTTCTTTTTGAATCCACCCTTGAATCTCTAGCAACCAAATCTTGGTCTTTGGAAGGTTTGATGGTGCCCATCATCACCAACTTATGTTGCTCCTCTATGAGGGATTCCATGAACTCTGCAAGCTTAGGCATCCTCCAGGCTCAAGCTGTTAACTTGGTGGAATGGAAGGTAAAAAAAAACACTAAATAGTCAAGGCCAAGATTAGAGAGTATGGCCAAAACTAGTTGCTCTTCCTTCTTTTTGATCCCACACTGTTTCAACTACAAAACAAGGGCCTTAAACTTGGAAAATTAGAGTTGCAATGATTCAAAGCGACTGGGACTCAAGAATATCAGCTCATTCTCGATTTGATTTGCTCTCCTCTCATCTGTCTTTCCAAAATTCTCTTATAGCTTCTCACACACCTCATTTGGTGATTTCAATCCATCAATATGGAAGAGGAGGTCTCTTGAAATGCTTAGACACAAAAGACCATAGGCCTCATCCCTCCTATTGTGCCATTTAATTTTCTCTACATCTATGTTGGGGTATGCCTGAGTTTCCATACTCACCTTGTAGAGACCTTTCGATCTCAACAATATCTCCATCTGAGCTTTCCACTCAAATAAATTGAATGGAGTCAAGATGATCTTCTGAGATTGGTCCATAGCTCAGAAACTGTGCCTTCTAGTCAACAAAATGCGCTCCCAGTAAAGATGTCAAACCTACATTATCAATAAGGAAGGAGAGAAATTGATATACAAAGGCTCTTATACCATGTGAAAATTAAACCCAAGAGTTAGAACAATTACACTTGCAAAATTGCTAATCAAACATGCAAAATCCACACCAAAGCAGACTGAAATTGGAGCATAACACTAATCTATATTGAATAAGTGTACAATAGACAATCTTGTGAAGTAATAGGATGCTGCAATATATCATTACATGAGAGAATCAAATGCATAAATATGCCATTCGAAATAGTCAAAAAGTAGGCTTACTAAATCTAGTCAAATCCCCCATAGGTGCATAAAGCAGTTTCCAAATCTATGAAGATGCTCATGAATTTGATAAGTCAAGTGGGAAAGCTAAAGAGGGATGGAAATACAACTCATACATGATTTTATTTGGATAAAAGGAGGGAGGATGATGTTGGAAAAAAACAAGTCAACTACACCTAGTCCAGCTTTTCCTTTTGCCTTAAATCAGAATAAAACAAGGCAACTTTTCAAAAAAAGTAGATATGTGATTTGGAGGGTATGGAATAAAGAATACATGCTAAAATGGGTTTCCAGGATGTTTCCCAAGCACTCCATTAGTCAATTTTAGCATGTGTTTAATTCTAGGACTTGTAGAAGGCAACTAGCATAGAATGGAATCTAGGAAACTAGGTAATAAGAAAAAAATAATTAAATTAATGTCTAAGGTAGGTAAATATGGGTTGATTATTCTAACAAATATGAACACTTGATAGAGTTTATATCACCCTCTATGGTCAACAGAAAAAAGAGGAAGAAAAAAAATTCAAAATTTTTCCAAGTGTTTTGAAGTTTGCCTGTCGGCAAGATTTACTAAGTTGGATGATGCATGTCGAAAAACTTTGGTGAATTTTCCAACACATGGAAAGAAAATGGTGAGTTTTCCAACAAAGGAAGAAAACTTTTCCAAAATTTTTCTAATTGTTGGAAAGTTTCTATGTCACATGAGTTGGCCAAGTTCCGCCAATACATGTCAATTGAACATGATGAGTTGAGTTGATACATGTCAGCTGATTTGGTTGAGTTGTGCCACAGAGATCGCACTAGCTATGTTGATCCATGTAGGGAGAAATAGACAAGTTTCGCCGATATGTATCAACAAGATTTGCCAAGATCGCCGTGAAGCTAAAAAATTTCTAAGTGTTTTGGAAATCTCCATGTTGAAAAAACTTCGTAACTTTCGCTGATGAAAGAAAGAAGAAAAAATTGCAAATTTTTTTCGAAGTGTTGAAGTTTCCATGTCAACAGAAAAAGATGAGTTTTTCCGATGCGTGTAAGAAAAAATAGATCAGTTTTTTCGACACGTCGAAAGAAAAAATGAAGTTTTGCCAATATGTAGAATGAAATTAGTGAGTTTTTCCAACACATCAAAAGGAAAATTTGATTTTTTTCGATGCGTCAGTAGGAAACAATGGGTTTTGCTAACACATCAAAAGGAAAAGTTTTGTTTTTCCAATGCATCGAAAGCAAAAGTGGATTTTTACTGACATCTCAGGAGAAAAATTCAAGTTTTGTCGACTAATGTGAAAGGGTGATGTGTGCCGATACGTGTTGGAAGAACTTGGCAATTTTTGTCGACATGTCAAAAGAAAAAGGTGAGTTTCACTGACATGTCGAAGAAAAATGCGGCGTTTTGGCGATCAACGAAAATGAGTGAGTTTCTCTGATACAGAGAATTTCAGTAGTTTTCCACTGGGATTTACAGGTGCCAGAAAGTTGAAAATGGAATTAGAAGAAGACCAGTTCATTACAAGGTTCATCTAGTTCATGGATAAGAAACAATATAAATCACTGATGATTAATCACTTGTACATAGGATGGAGGAATTGATGGCATTAGAAGAATATTGATTCATGGCAGGGTTCAATGAGGTAAGAACATCAAGAGTAAGACCTTGTGTAATATCCCAAATTTTGACCTAACAGTTATGGGCATAAGCCCCATTGATTATAATGTTAATTTGATGTTGTATTTGATATATTGGGTCAATGACCCCACTGCATATGAACATGATGATTTATTTGATATATTGGGTGTAAGCCAATTGCATATGTTCTATATAAATGATTTCATGTGTTGGGCGTGGACCCTAAAGCACATAATTGATGAGAAGTTTTGTGTTGAGCGAGGAGCTCTAGAGCACATGGGTATTGGATGTTCTGTGTTGAGCGAGAAGATCTGGAGCACATGAGTATTTTTTTGTGTTGAGCAAGAAGCTCTAGAACACATGAGTTATGAGATATTTGTGTTGAGCATGAAGCTCTGAAGCACATGAAAAGAAAAATTGGAAGTGTTGGGAACAATCCCTGGAGCCTTCCAATTTGATGTCCATATTAATCTCTGGAACAATGTATCCTTTGCCATTGTATCACTAGGTGTATCATACAAGTACATCCTAGCATTCGTATTGAGCGAGGAGCTCTAGAATTGCACTAATTTTGTAACTCCCTATTTTTAGTGTTGAGTATGGGATCTAAATAAGCGCTAGAAATTACTGAAAAGAATTAATTATGTCAAGTGAAAACAACTCGGATAAAATTAATTATTCTTAAGTGATTAAATGAAATTTTCAATTTCCATATCTCATCAAGTACTTAAGAACAAGCATGTTATACGAGGGAATCCAACATGCAAGGACGTTTAGAGTTGCCTAACCTAGTTGACCTAACCCCTACCTGAAGGCCTTATTAAAGAAAGTGTCATATGTTTAAGGATCATGCTATATGATACATAAGGACAAAATGTTAGCAAATGATATATATATATAATTTATACATGATATATATAAAGAGTAAGCATAGTAATAATACTAATAGATATAAGAAATAAAGCTAATGATAATTAAATTTTAAAATACCTACAAGAGTCAAATAGGAATGAGTCAAAAGTTCCTAAGTTAAATATTAAAAGTACCTAAATGAAATAAAAAGCGTTAAATCAAGAAATCAAATGACTCTTGATTTAACTTCCCCTTTGACTAAAAAGTATGCCTATAAAAACCCAAGCTTAAGAGAGCCTTGGGGATCTTTTTTGTTATTCCATGTTTTACCTGATTATTCTCAAGAGATTTATTGAAGAACATTTTCCTAAGAGGAAAAGAGGATTGATTCAAAACTTGATATCACAGATACATAAGCCTTACCTTAGGAGCTCTAAGCTACTTTCATGTTGGAACCAGCTCGAGGGGTTCCATATTGAAACTAGGAATGGTTCCGGCTCATGGTTGGGTGGAACATGGTAGTTTCTAAGTTATTCGGTTATCTAACGAGAGGTAATATTTGTCTATGAACTTCTTAATGTTGGGTATTTGAGTGTGCAAGTTTTCATCCATTTAAACGGGTTCATCTTCCAGGTATGAGGTTCTTGATTTTTCCTGTGTAAACTATTACAAGTTTTACTATTTAGAGTAGATTGAATTATGAATGATTATTTAGTAGTTGTCTACTATAAGCCAGGTTATCTTTTCTTCATTTCTACTCTCTTCAATTTCAGGTTAAAATCATTGTTTATTAACAGATATATTTCTTTTATCAAAGGTTAGGTTATTTGTTTATCTATTTTACGAGGCTATTCTAATATATTTTATTCATGATGAAATAAGAACGAGTAGTGCTATCTATAGGATGGTTTTGTTTTCTAGTTCATTTTTACAATTTATTTTGTGTCTATTAATTAAGGGCTTTGTTTTCTAATTCATTTCTGCAATTTACTTCCTCTCTATAAATTCAAGTTCCAAAAACCTAGAACTAATTAAAAACAAAGCCTATATCTTATCTCTACTAGCATATTTTATATTGCTAGTAGGATTATATTAAATGTAAATAAACCGAACTATTATCTATAGTATGAGACTAATCTCTATGCACAAGATTATAACATAAATATAAATGGCTAACCCTTTAATTAAAATATTATAAGACAAAACTATAAACAAATCATTTCCATTTAAGAAAAAAACAAACTTCAAATGGCAAGCTAAGCTATCGAGACGTATAAAGTCTATACTCACGAGTGCCTCATGTCCCATAACCACATTATATACTTTATAACCTAACCTAAGAAACATTATTGAAATCGTATCTCTCAAGATATTTCAACATAATAAATCAACCTTAAGCTAAAGCAAAAATTCCTTAACATATATCGAATCAATCAAGAGGTTACAAGATCGAATCTTGTTGGTAGTCATTCCAAACCAAAACCACACACACATACACCATTTAAAACCAACGTAGCCCAGGACCGAATCCTGCGAAGCTCATGGCTTAAAAGCGTAGAATACATTAAATACATGACATGCATCGAATCCTGTAGGATTTGCTAGCAATGTTTTCAACACTGTAATAATTTATAATTATTCCATGCGGTCTATGCTATAACATTTGAATACAAGAAGAGTTAACTATAGATTGAAATCGTTTCCCTTTCAATGTTTCTATATAGTAAATGCCAACAAAATATACACATTGTAATCATTTCAATATTTCTCAACATAGTAATAAAAACCCTAATTTATACGTTGTATTCATTCCATGTCTCATGACCGAGATACAAAGAATTAATCCATTAGCATAAACGATAAAACCCACTATATATGCTAGAATAGAAATAAAATTCATTTCACAAGGATAACCCACAGTTCACGACTCTAAAATCCAAATTAACTCTGTTAACTAACCAAAATAAGAATTTAATTATAGACATCAAATTTACATAGAGTCCAAACCTTTCCAAGAAATAATCGTATACACGATTTATACACATCATAGAATGCATACATTTAACCACTATAAATTATATATATAAATTACATCGTCACTTTTCCAAGCCAATGCACCATTGCAAACAATGGTGTTGTCACCATTTTTAAAACAAAACATTATAAACAAAATGTAGAGTCTATAATAATCACCACGGTCACAATTTTAACACTCTCAAGCCAAAAATTATTATAGAGAAGAATCATGGCCCAAAGGCGCCAAACCCAAACCCAACAACTTAAACCCCAATTTTCTTATGCATCTCGGATGCCTTTCATTTCAAAACAGACCTGTACACTGTCGAAACCCCTACCCACACCAGTAATTAATTCAGCAAAAAACTAACTTAATGTTTTTTCAAAAAACCCATACGCAAAGGAACAAGTTTAGGATTTTTTTACAGGGCTTACCCATGAAGGATAGTGTGTCGGCAACCAGAGAAGACCCATGACCCGCGCAAAGGAATCCTACTACATACAAAAAGAATAAAACAAATATGTGAGAAGTATGCCAATTTTTCAAGCTGAAATAACAATAAACAAACATTGCAAACTAGGTGAAGGGAATACCTTCCAAAATGCAGATGCAAGCCAGACCTCACGCAATGATACAGACCAGAGAGTCGAACAGAGCTCACTCAATGAAATTACATATGAATGGTACCTCCATGATAGTCTAATATTAGGGCTTGAGACCCCCAACTCCTAAGTATAATTTACTCTACCACCTTGTCCCCCACTACATTGATTTTTATCCCCATGTCTATAGTCAATGAACCCCAAAACGCGACTTGGTAATTGTAAATCATTGCACATTAAAACCCCACCATATGCATCATGACTTATGGTAAATCCATGATTCATGGCATATGCAATATGCCATGAATGGCTTAAAATACAATTACTATCTGGTAAAAAAACCTTAATCAACATATGGCTAAGATGTAACATCTTAAGCCTTTCACATAACAATTAAACCATATAAATGTTAGCCTAGGTTTGAAGCTTAATTAGGGTCTTAGAACCATAAGTGATAATGGTAATGAGTTTATACATAGGTATAAATAAACCTATCCAAGAGTAAAACAGTCATGTGAACAATAGCAATAATAATCGCTAAGTTAGGACTATGGTCTATTTGTCGTCCAAAGCTGTGAAGTAGTTGAGCATAGGCAGTATGTCTTTGTTTAATTAAAATAGTTAGTTTTCTGTCACCTATGCACCTATAGAAAACCAAGAAAGAGATGCATTAGTTCAATATGAACTAAGTAAACCTTGTAACGTCAAGTAAAACCAGTTACCTCTCCAAGTGATCCTATAAGGGATACAAGTCCCGCCACTCCACCTCTTGACAATACAAGTTAAGACAGGATTCTCCATAAACCAGTAATCAAAACTTATAATCAATAAGTACGCAATAAACTTTACACACATACACATAAATACATGATAAGAAGAAATCATTGAACAAGCGTACCATCTAACTCTGATTCAAGTGACATAACAACAACATAGCATTACATTAATAACCACATCGGAGAAAACATATAGAATAGGATAAGAACAACTTACGACAATTTAGTTTAGTGAACAAAGTTCGACACATTTCCACATAAGCTAACATAATGTCCAGTTCGGGTAGTAATTAACAAGGCTAATAATTTTATTTTTTTTCAAAATCTGGGGACATTACAAGTGGTATTAGACTCCTAGTTTCAACACTAAGAGACCAAATGGGTGTACCAAACATTCATTGTAGAAAGTAAAGTATGGTTTTGAAAATTTTGTTAACTAACAAAAAAAATTCCTGTTATTAAAAATTTGCAATTTTAGGATTTAAAAAGAATAGCTCAGATCATTAACACTGAAGAAGACAACAACCGACAAGGAAATTTGAATACCCCGCCGAGGAAGCAAAAAATGGTGGTGGAACTAAATTTTGATATACTGAAAACCATACAAAGTTTCCAAGCAGACTTACATAGTTTCATAGATGATAATCTGAATGAAAGAAAGGAACAACAAGCAATTAATGAAGCATTGTTGTAGAACATCACAGCAGGAAGCCCGCAGGGAAAACCCACTCATTCAACAAATAGGCTCAAGAAATAATTCTGTCATAAACATGCCAGAAGCCCGAAAGTGGAAGGAAAAGAAGAAAATATCCTTGAACCTCTAGAAAGATATTATCACAGTCCTTCTAGCAATAACTTTCTTTCTCCATACATAAAGAAACAGAGAAATGATGACAATATCCAAGGGGAGTTCAAAAAAATAAGAGTCCCAACCTATGAAGGAGAAATGAACACAGGGGAGAAAGCTGAAGAATGGCTTCTAGGTATGAGAAAATATTTATGAGTTCATAAATACTCTAGCAAACAATAGAAGCAGAGACAGGTCTAGGACATTGTCAGAAAACCGCAAGCCGGGTTTCAACCCACCACCTTACTAAAAACTTAACAATAGTTTTCTATCCAACAAGAAATTCAACAAAACAGGTACAAATACATATTTACCAGCTCCAAATGCCAACAAGTCATCAGCAAATGGGGGAGCCAATGTTTCCCTGCTGCAAATCAAATCATGCAAATTCCAAAAACCCAAATATGCTTGAGATTGTAAGAACAAGACCAATGGATTCTTGCAAAACTTACAAGAAGAACCAACTGTAGAGGACATAGCTGGAACACCACAGATTTATGTAGTCTTGGATGGCCGACATGAAGACCATCATGCTACCATGGTTGAGATAGAAGGTAATATCCTAAACACTTCTATTTCAATACTGATTGACCCTGGTTCTTATGAGAGCTATGTATCGCCTAAAATTATTGATGTATGTAAACTAGGAAAAGTTATTTACATGATAAACCTTGGCTGGTGCAATTAGCCATAGGTATGAAACAAAAAGTTTCTAAAATAGTTAAAGACTATGAGGTAAACCTGAACGGCTTTCCTACTAGATTAAACCTAAATATCCTACTCTTAGGGTTGGATGATATACTTATCGACATGGACTAGTTGGAACAATGCCATGTCATGCTAGATTTCTTACACAAGTCAATCTTGTGTACAGATAGCTAAGGGAATCAATTAAAGCTTCAAGGAATATCTAAGAAAGTTTCTGTAAGGAAGATATCCACTTTACAAGAAAAGAAGTACATTAGGAATGGTTGTAGACTGTTTGCAATGAACATCCAGGACATAGAAGCTGAAAGAGAACAACACATCGATGAATTTCTAGTTCTCATAGACTTCAAGGACGTATTTCTTTAGGAAATCCCAGGACTATCAAGAACCGATACCCACTCCCTAGGATCGATGACTTGTTCGATCAAGTAAAAGGAGCCAAGCTATTTTTGAACATTGATCTACGATCCGAGTATCATTAGGTACGCATTCACGATGAGCATATTCACAAAACTGCCTTTCGTACAAGGTATGACTACTATGAGTTTGTAGTGACTCCATTTGGGTTGACCAATGCACCCACAAACTTTATGTGTATGATGAACAATATATTCAGTAGATAGTTCAATAAAAAAAATTGGTCTTTATAGACAACATCCTAGTTTACTCTAAGAGTAAATAGGAACATGAGGAATGCCTCTGCATAGTGTTATAGGTATTACAAGAACACCAGCTCTACGCCAAGTTTAGTAAATGTGATTTTTATAAACCACAAATACAATACTTGGGTCACATCATCTCAGAGAAGGGGATAGATATGGACCCAAAAAATATTAAAGCCAAATAGGATTGGCCTAACCCTACTTGTGTCATCGACATTAGATCCTTTTTTGGATTAACCAGTTATTACCAAAAATTCATTGAGAACTTCTCAAGGATAGCTTGTCCCATGACAATTTTTCAAAAGAAATCAAACAAGTTATTATGGACGACCAAGTGCGAGGAAAGTTTTCAAAAGCTTAAACATATTTTGATGACCACACCGATACTATGAATTGTGGATCGCGATGGGGATCTCGTTTTTTGCATGAATGAAAGAAAGGAAGGGCTCAGGAGAGTCATTTTGTAGAATGATTACACAATATTCTATGAATTGTGAAAGTTAAAAGAAGACGAGCAGAACTACCCCAACCATGATATTGAGTTCGTGGCCATCACCCACGCCTTGAAGATGTGGAGGCCCTACCTCATGGGAAAGAAATTCCTTCTGAAAACAAACAATATGAGTCTGAAGTATTTATTTGAGTAACAGTATCTAAATTCTAGGAAATCCAGATGGTTGTCTTTCCTCAACGAGTACCAATTCGAGCTAAAGCATATAAATTGAAAAGAGAACAAAATTGCTAATGCTTTGAGCCGACAAACTCATATGATATATGAGGTGACTTCAATTCAAACCAATTTGGATTTACATGAGAGGATTAGAATAGCCAACAGAGTTGACCCTTTCTAAAACACTCAAGAAGGTCCAAGAGGATAGGTTATTTCAGCAACAAAAATAATACATTGTAGATGAAACAAGACTGCTATGGTCCAAGGAGAGATTGTACATTCTGGAAGGTGGGGAAATTTGGTCCAGCATCCTCATGGAATTTCATTGGACACCCTGACCATGGAATTCGGGATATCAAAAGATGATATCTGCAGTTAAGAAACACTTTTTCTGGCCTATGTTAAAGGACGACGTAGCGTTGTTTATTGCAAAATGTCAAGAATGTGAGCTTGTCAAAGTGCAGAACCAACATCCTTCAGGGTTGCTGCATCCATTACCAATTCCAGAATGGAAGTGCGAGTTCATTAGTATCAATTTTATCATGGGTCTACCTAAGAGTAAGAATAAAAATGATTCTATCTTTGTAGTAGTTGACAAATTGTCAAAAGCAGCACACTTCATTCCATTGAAGTCGACCTACAAGGCATTACACTGTCAATATCTTCTTGAAGGAGATATTTAGATTGCATGGGATACGCAAGGAAATCATCTCGAATCGAGATACTAATTTTACTAGGAACGTTTGGAGATCCTTATTCTCCATATTTGAGACACAGTTGAACTTTAGTTTTGCTTACCACCTGTAGACAAGCGGGTAGACAAAATGGGTAAACCAGATTGTAGAGGACATGCTTAGGATGTATGTCATGACCAATCCCACCAAGTGGGAATATTACCTACATCTTTTATATTTTGCATATAACAATGGATACCATACATCAGCTAAGATGATTCCCTTTGAGGTACTCTATGGACAAAAGTGTAGAACACCAGTTACTTGCGATAGCCCAGTGGATTGACTCATGTTAGGGCATGACTTACTAAAGCACAAGACCACCACAAAATATATGTGGATAATAAAATAAAAGGTAAATATTATCAAATAAGCGACCATGCTTACTTGAAAGTAAAATAAAAACAAAGTTCCTTGAGACTGGGAAGGTGTGGCAAGTTAGCACCTAGATTTTGTGGAAACTTTGAGATATTGGCCAAGAGAGGGCCAGTGCAATATGAACTAGCGTTACCTGCTCACATAAGAGTCCATAATGTTTTCCATGCATCTTTGTTAAAGAATTATGTTAATGATACTAAACATGTGATTTATTGGTCCTTCTTACAGGTGGAACCTGAAGGGGAGTTTGTGTTGAATAAATTAGTTCTCATTGATGTCAAATCAGTTATCAGAAGTGAAAGGTATGGTGGTAGAATGAAGGTTGCATGTATATAGAATAACAAAGGAATAACCATATTATAGGTTGCAGGTTGAAGGGTGAATGACAAATGAATAACCCTATAGCAAGTTGAATGACACAGATCGATCATCCAATGTTGTTTCTGAATGAATTAGCATAGGGGTTAAACACATACGAAGTGATAAAGTTCTATGAAGGATTAAGATTAGAAGGAATAGGTTAGTCCCACCCTATATCAAGCGACTGAGGATCAATTCCGCAAAAGATGGGTAGAAGGATGAATATCCACAACAATCAAGATCCGACTACTTATATTAGTCCCACACTATATCCGATGATTAAGGATTAATTCTGATAGTTAGGAGAAAAATCCAAAGTTCTGTAAAATATCAAGATCGGACGGCTGATATTAGTTAAGATAGAAGAGATCAATGGTGCAGAAGAAAAAATGTGGAAATGGAATTGCGGAAGTAACGTTTAAAGATTTTATGAACCCATAATCTACAACCTGCAATTGGGAAGATCGAAGGTCAGAAAAGAATTGATATGAGGTCAATGCTGTAAAAGAAATCTTACAGAAAGGATCTTGCAGAAAGTCGAGATATGATTTGAGGGAATCCCGCATCCCGCATCCCACAATCTAGAGATCAATGATCAAGAAAAACCCTGATTAATATCAACGGTGGAAAATTGAATTCCTATTTCCATAGTGTGGAAAGGAGTTTGTGGAAAGGCAAAAGCAGTCAGTCGACATCCCTCAATATGGAGATCAATGCTGAAGAAGAAGCGTGATGAAGATCAATGATGAGGAATCGTTGAAACAGAAACTTGGTGTGGAAATATGATTTAAAAAAGAGGAAATCTGTAGAAAAGAAGAACGTCTGAAGAGATCAAGACAAAAGATCATCTGTCCAGATTGTATCTAGTGAAGAATATTATGGATGCACTAGAAACCTAAAAAGAGGGTGTGGAAATGAATTATGAGCTGTGGGAAGAATGAGACATTTCATTTGCTAAAGTGATGTGACAGTTGAATGCGTAGATGATGATTGGTTGTGTCTGTAAATAAATAGTCACGATCCAAAATGAAAGAGCACAACTATGGAGAGCTGCGTTGATACAAAATAGGTATAGGGTATTTAAATAAATGAATGTGTAAAGAATTAAGGGTCTCTATTAGTAATATTGATAGAGTCCAAATTGATTAGTTAACAACTATTCCAAAAGACTAAGAAAATCAGATTAGGGTTGTAAGGCCTTGCTAGGGCAGGCCCCAGTTCTGCAGGGGGTTGAAGCCTCCTCCGAGTCGTAGTTGGAGAACAGGGCATCGTAGCATCCTTGTTTCTTGAAGCAGGTAGAAACTAATAGGGGTGTTGTAGCATCCTAATCTGTAGGGGCAGGAAAAAACTAGGGTGTGTTTTTCATCCTTTCTGTAGTAGCAGATAAATAATTTTTTAAAATTCATCTTATTAATGAGTTTATGTTGGTGGTTTGTTCTTTGAGGTTTTGATGATAAATTTTGTGTCTTAATTGTTGATTTTTGTGTATTTTATTTATCAAAATACAATGCTGAGTCACCCGCCCCTCTCAATATTGTGGGATAAACCAACAATTGGTATCGAAGTAGGTTCCTTCACAAGAACTTAACCACTGGAAGGAAGATCCCATCCAAAAATCACAATGGATCAACAATAAGGATTTTCCAGTAACAAACCTCCACTATTTACAAGAGAAAATTATGCTTACTCGAGTGTAAGAATGAGGTGTCATCTGATGTCCTTGGGATGGAAGGTTTGCCCAACAACAAAAAAGGAGCTTAAAAAAGGAAACCAATACCGTATAGACACAATTGAACTAGGTGAATATGAAGGTAACATTAAATCCCTAAACACAATATTAAATGGTTTAATAAATTTGTTGTTTACTAAAGTTATGCAATGCACATCTACCAAACAAGCTTGAGACAAGTTGAAAATTATCTATGAAGGAGAATCAAAAGTCAAAGAATCCAAACTTCAAACGTATAAATGTCAATTTGAAAGTCTTAAAATGAAAGAAGAAGAAAATATTGACGAATACCTTCTTCGTGTAGATGATGTTGTTAATGCGATCAGAGGGATTGGAGGAAAATTAAAATAAAAAGATGTAGTAATAAATGTACTAAGAACATTACCAATGAGATATGACCAAAATGTATCTACCTTAGAAAACCTAGATGATCTTAAAAATGTTACAATGCACGCGTTACATGGAATTCTCACTGCATATGAGATGAGAACAGGACAAATGGATCTTGTAATATCTCGAATTTTGGACCTAACACTTATGGGCATGAGCCCCACAGATTATGATGTTACCTTGATGTTTTATTTTGATATATTGTGTCAAATACCCCACTGCAGATGAAAATGATGATTTGTTTGATATATTGGGCATAAGCCAATTGCATATGATATATATATGTTTGCTTGTGTTGGATGTGGACCCTGAAGCACATGGTTGATGAGATGTTTTGTGTTCAGTGAGGAGCTCTAGAGCACATGGGTAAATTGATGTTTTGTGTTAAGAAAGAATCTATGGAGCACATGAGTACTGATAATTGTGTTAAGCGAGAAGATCTGGAGAACATGAGTTTTGAGGCATTTTTTTCAGCATGAAGCTCAGGAACACATGAAAATATAAATTGCAAGTGTTGGGCATAATTCCTGGAGCCTTCCATGTTGATATTGAGCATAAGCCCTAGAACATCGGAGCCTTGGCCATTGTATCCCTAGGTGTATCCTACAAGTACACCCCACCATTAGTGTTGAGTGAGGAGATTTGGAATTGCAATAAGTTTGTAACTCCCTGTTCTTTAGTGTTGAGTATGGGCTTTGGATAATCTCTAGGAGTTACTGAAAAGAATTAATGATTGCTAGTAAAAATGACTCGAGTAAAATATTGATCCCATCTCACTTATTTATAAGTGATTAAATGAAATCTTGAATTTATGTATCTCATCAAGTACTGAAGAACTACCATGTTATACAAGGGAATCCAATATGCAAGGATGTTTAGAGTTTCCTATCCTAGTAGACCTAACCACATACTTGATGAACTTCATGAAGAAAGTGTCATAAGTTTAGGGATCATAATGTATGATACCCAAACACAAGTGTTAACAAATAAATATATTGTTATATACTATATACATGGTATGTATAAAGAGTAAGCATAGTAATAATATTTATAATGTAAGAAAGAAGAAAGATCTCAATCTATTATTATTATTACTAAGAGAGAGTTAAATATTATAATACCTACAAAATTCCAATGAGGAACTAGTTAAAATATTAAAAGTACATAAATTAAATAAAAAATGGTTAAATCAAGAAATCAAATGATTCTTGATTTAACTACCCCTTTGACTGAAAAGTATATCTATAAATTCCCAAGCTAAAGCGAGGCATGGGTTTCTCTTCCATCTTTTTGGAGTCATTATTCTGCCTAATTTTTCTCAAGAGAGTTATTTGAGAACATTTTTCCTAAAAGAAAAGAGGAGAATTGATCCAGACATGGTATACAGTTAGGGAATCCCTACCTTAGGCGCTATAAGCTACTTGCATGTTGGAACCAACTCGGGGGGATCCAGGTTAAAACAGGAAAGGTTTCGGGTCATGGTTCGATGGAACGTTGTAGTTCCCAAGAGATTTGGTCATCTATAGAGAGGTCAGATCTACCTATGAATTGTTAATGTTGAGTAATTGAGTGTGCAAGATTCAACCATTGGGATAGCTTCACCATCTAGGTATGAGGTTCTTGGCTTCCTCTACTTCATTATCTAGTGTAATTTCTGGTTAGAATATGCAAGTGTTTATGTTTAAATTCTAACCCTACGTTTACCATTATTTTCCTGTCAAAATCTGTAAATTAGAGGACATTTGAAGTCAAAATAGGCCTTTTAAGAAAAATAATAAAATCATAGTTAAAATAATAAAATAATATTTATTAATTTTGGAGGAAGAAAAGAAAAAAACTACTTTTTTGTTCGTATTTTCGACATATCTTCCTGTGATTTTACTCAAATTTCGATCACAAAAGCTCGTTGGATGCGAAATTAAATTCCACATCCAATGAGTACACACTCAACATACTTTAGATGGACCCCACTACCCAAAAAAAAGAAATACCTGAAAAAATGTGATGATGATTAAATTCTGCATCCAACAAGTACCCACTCGACATACTTTTGACGGACCTCGCTACTCGAAAAGCAAGAAATACAGGAAAAAACATGATGATCATGTCATCATCACATTTTTTCAGGTATTTATTGTTTTTGGGGTATTTGAATCCGTTGAAAGTATGCCGAGTGTGTACTCGTTGGATGTGGAATTTATTTCCGCATCCAGGAAGCTGTTCCGATCAAAATTTGAGTAACAATACAAGGAGATATGTAAAAAATACGAACAAAAAAGTAGTTTTTTTATGATACCTATCCCCAAATTTATTTTAAAATTTTTTTTAATACCTATGTAGTATTTCAAATTTAAAACAATTTCATTGGGTAACACATGATGACATGGAATTTGAATTATGGTTACAAGGCCGATTTTCAGTTGAAATTTCCTCTAATGAGGGTTTACATTTTATTTATAAACCCTATGTCTACAAAATAATTATTGTTGAATAAATAATTATGGTTTATTTCTGCAATACATAGTTATGCATTTCTTTATAGTTTTAACTCTGTTTTCCTAAGCCCTAGGAATGTCTCTAATAGTGCCTATATGTTTATTTACCAATGAAATCTACTGTCAGATTTCATATTTTCAGCAAAACTATGTTTAGAAGTAAAAATCTATTTCAGGTTCAACTATAAACAAACATAAATATAAAACATAGTTAACTAAATTATAATAAATATATCCTAATAAATAAATAATTATATAATATCAAGTATAAACAGAACCGTGTTCTAACTTAGCAATATCATAAACTTGGTATTCTATATTTTAGAATAATCACCAATTCAAAATATTAAAGCTAGAAGAAGAACCATCGAAGACCTCTCAAGGTCTGTGTATATAATTTTACCAATAACCAAGGCTAAACATTAACTCACATTAAATCAAACCACATTTTATTATATTAACTACATCTACGAAGTCGTATGCATTAAAGAACTATCAACATAATAAACCAAACCTTTAAATATTTACAAACCACATTATAAGAATCGCATTCCATAGAGAAAAAAACTAACATAATAAATCAAATCATAATAATAATGTACATCATTCATTAATCATAAACATAATTACATAGAGGTCGTAGGATAAAATTATATAGGGATTATTCCCAAATTGCATTCATATAATTATAAACCCTTACAAACCATAAATGACCCATGATTGATTCTTGTAGGGTCTATTTTGTTTACAAGTCACCATGAATGAATCCTATAGGATTTTGTCCTCACACTGTAGCTTTCCAACTATCAAAGCCACACTATATTACATATACACAGGTTGTAATTTAAACTACATCTAATTCTCTACATAGAGGTCAAAAGACCCAATAGAATATACATGTTGTAGTAATGCCCCTTGGCCCTTACCTATTAACATAAACATTTATCCATAAACAAGATTCAACTACTAAAAATATAATGCAACTATCCATTACGTTATCGAAGCTACAATGGAGGGAAACGCCAATGCCATATAAAACATGGGCCCAAATCCATCAACACTATCAACATTATCCACATAATAACTCAAACAACGATTTTTGAATCCACACAGTCCATTAGAAATTATAAACCACGAAATCAACACAGTATGCATTCACTGTTTACATTTATAAAAATAATCATGATCAAAACCAATAAGAGTTACATAGTCGTGTTAAAATTGGCCTTGCACAATTGCAAAGAAATGGTGTTTCCACTGCGTCAATAATTTAAACTTTTATACATTGAGCAGAGCCTGTCAAAGAAATACCTACTCGCATTTACAATACGTAGAGAAACATTTAAACCAAAAACCCAGAATACATTAGTCGCATCCTGAAGGCTCTAGAGACCCAACAAAAACCCAAGTCTTAATGCATCTATGATGCTTACATTGTGTACACATACATACCTTCTCCCAGAGGCAGGAATTAAAAAAAAAACCCAAAACCAAACATTCAAAACCCCAATGAGTGCAACACTCCGTCACAAAAACCACTCGAGAGGAAATTTTTTAGCTTATATAAACAGAGCTTACCCATATTGGTTATGTCTTTTGAAAATAGAGCAACCCACGGCCTCGACCCCTTCATACCTTACAACCTACACACGGAAAGACAAGCCTTGATGAGGAGTACGCATTGTAAACAATATGAATAGACACAATAATGCTGCTAAACCATACCATCAACATACTTGTGTAAGCCACCGTAGTATCACCCCGTTACACTGTAAGTTACCTAAAAATTGAAAACAAAAATTATTAGGCTAGTTAAACACAATCTTTTCTGTACATTATTAAACTTGCAGAATGTGTTGTACTCTATCATACTACTAAATTGTTGTAAGTTGTTCTTACGTATTACTTCCTTACTTCAGTTATGATTATTATTGTTTTTACTTATGATGTCATAATGCTGATTACTAAGCTATTCTTATGTTTATACATTGTTGTGTATGTGTAGTTACTTGATTATGTACTTCACTAATTTAAGCATGTGTTTACTTGTTATTTACGTGGTTCTAAATTAACCTTGTTCTTGGAACCAAAGTGGGTGGAGTGGTGGAACTAGTTCTTCCATGTAACTGCCTCACTGGTAAAGTTTCTACTTGTATAGCGGGCTTACTTAGTTTAGTTTTAGCTAAGGATATTCTTCCTTTCTACATGCATATTATACTTGGTGATAGAAACTTGTTATTGAGTACTTGGACATTTGATTATTAGTAGTCATACTTGAATCTAGTGACTGGTACTAGTTAATATTATTGTGTTTTATAGAATTCGCATGAGAGACGAGGTAACTATCATACCTATTATTTGTATGACATAATTTTGTTATCTAAGTGAAACTTATTAGAACTTGTTTAGTTATTATGAATTGTTCAGATCGTAACATTTACATGTTTATTTTATGAAAATGAATTAACTTATTCTTTCATTTTATATTTTTAGAGGCTCAATAATATTTTGTTAAAACAAGACTTGGATTCATACTTAACAACATACCATGGCATATTGCATATTGCATGGTCTTAGAATTAGATCCTAAATAGTTTGATGAGCATAGTCCTAAGGTTTAAATCCTATTGTATGTGATCTATGTAATACTTATGCATTGTACTAAATTAGGGGTGGCAGAAATATAACAAGGTTCAAAGGGGTTTAAATCTTTGCATGGAATGGTGGCATTCGAAAATGCAACACTTAAGAACTATAGAGGAGTGGGTTTGGAGTTTGATAATCGAAAACAAGATAGAGCCATTAATGCGCATTAGAGTGGGTAGAAACCCCAACTTAGGGCTTGGCTCACGATGGGCTTGGCCATTTCACTTTGTTTGTTGTTGGCTCTCGGCTTTGGTGCTAGTGAAGGAGGACGACCTCGCTAGTATTGATAGGAAGGTAAGATGTGGATTCATTTTTCTTAAAAACATGTTTGTTGTAGCTTGTAACACCATAGCTTGCTTCTCATCATGATATTGTCCTATCGCAGGGTTACAGAGTTGGCGAGGAAAATGCTTGGCTCGTAGCTTTGTAAACAAGCCGTGGACAAACATTACCATTACGGTAGGCCTGCTAACAAGTCGCTACTTGTTATCTCTTGGCTTTAGGAATGGGTTTTGAAATTTTTCATGGTTGGGGTTTAATGGAGTCTAGTTCCAATAGAACTTTGCATTATATTCAGCGAGAGGCCTTGGGCTTTAAGTTGTGGGGTTTCGTTGGCCTTCGGGTCTGAGTTTGTAAAGAATTGTGTTTTGTAATTATTATGATTTTAGTCATGAAGAAAAACTTGGTGCCTGGATAGGATTTGTATATGATTTTATAAATCATATTTTTATTTGCGTTATGTAATCAGGGAAACAACATTTCTTCCAATGGTTCAATGGCCACAGATGCCGACTATGTAAACTAGTTACGGTTTTATAAATATTGTATGTGTAAATTAGTTATGCATTGATGTTTATTATAGTGTTGTATTTCAATATTTGGTTATTATTCATGTGACAATTCCCTTCGTTGATTGTAATGGTTAAATGGATGACTGAACAGTCAGCGTTGATGGCTATTGGGGCCATGCCATGAATGGCGTTGGCACCCACCATTGTGGCTGCGATAAAGAATAGATTTATAGTTACAGTTGGGGTTTATAATGTGGAAATGAAAACATATGGAAGACTGTTGTTTATTTTATAACATGGTTTATAATACTTTAAATAGCATTTAATTCTTTTCATAAAGAAGGATGATGCCATAAATTATAGCATGTAAGGATTATAAGGGTCTTACAACCTTTTTGTTAAAAGATTAGTTTTAAAATAAAACCCGTATACAAACTGTGTATAGCATGGAGGAATCCCGCAGGGAAAACCCACTCATTCCAGGAACAAGTTCAAGAAGAAACCTTATCATAAACAAGCCAACAGCCCAAGAGAAGAAGGAAAAGAGGAACATACCCCTGAACCTCCAGAAGCAGATTTTCACAGTCCTTCCAGTGATGACTCTCTTCCTCCATGCAGAAAGAAACAAAGAAGTGATGACAATCTCCAGTGTGAGTTCATAAAAATAAGAGCCCATGAAGGAGAGGTGAAAACCGGGGAGAAAGATGAAGAATGGTTGTTGGGTATGTGAAAATATTTCCGAGTCCATAACTACTCTAGTGAAATGAAGCCTCAACTAGCCATCTATAATTTAAATGGTAGAGAAGAAAGATGGTGGAGAGACTTGAAGCATAGCAAGAAAGTTGAGGTAAGAGAAATACACTGGAGTAATTTCCGCAAGATTTTTAAATAAAAATATATGTCAGAAAGATTCTTCGATAGAAAAGTGAAAGAGTTTCATGAGTTACGTATGGGATTTATGACTATGGATGATTTTATTAAAAATAAATTAGAACGGTTACATTATGTTCCATACATCAAGGACGAGAAGGAAAAAGTCCAGCATTTTTTGGGATGTCTTCCTCCCAAATTTTAGGAAATGATTGAGTTTGACATGCCTAAAACCTTAGACACCACATTGCAAAAATCTAGGCTTTGCTATGAGCATGGGCAGCTAAGTCAAGAGAACCTAAAAAAAAAAGATATGTCTAAGAACTTCTTTGACAACTGAAAATAGATTTTTAACCCACCACTGTACAGAAAATAGAACAACAATTTTCCATCCAATAAGTTTAGAAATAATAGATCAATGCTATGACCAATTATGCTAAGAAGAAGCATAGGAAATAGATCTTACTACTAATAATTTTCACAAGCATACACAGGAAAAATAGAGAGAAGAAAAGTGACTGAATCACATGAATGAAGACATGAATATTGGTGTGTATCCTTCCATTTAATAATGATGAATAATAGTGTACATAAATAGTACATACCTCATAGGAAAATCCAATTGTATGGAAACAACTCATGACGCTCAAAAAGGTTGACTTACCAAAAATATAGCAAACCCCCATAGGTGGCTAAAGCACTTCCCAAATCTATCAAGGACCTCATGAGTTGGAAAAATCATGAATGATTTGTCAAGGATACAAAAAAAAAATTCTAATACTAGAAAATGGAGAAAAACTAATGGAGGATGGGTTGGAAACAAAAGCTTCCAGTTTCCTAGTTGACTAGCTTTTATCTTATCCATAGAGAAGCAGAGAAAGCAAAAAGGCAGAATAAAGCAAAATCTGCTGTAAAGTGTTGTATACTAATTATGGATGGTAAAAATTTGGTCTAGATCAACCAAAAATTAGAAATAAATCATTCCTAGGATATAGATGGCATGTACTGACTTTAAGGTGCAAGTGGATGCCAACTAATTAAGCTAGCGGGTGAACAATTAATCAAATAATGATTAATTATTTTATCCTATGTTGTGAGTGGGTTTAATATATTCCAAAAACCCCCTATAAGTCTAAATTTATGATGGTATGACAAAAAATATAGATCCATATAGGGCCCAACAACAAGGCCATGGTCACCCTTTAACAATTATTATGTCCAAAAAAGTGAGGAAAGAGGCAAAACCACATGGGGAAAATCCTCCCTCAAGAAAGGACAAGGCACAAAATTTTGAAATAATATGTCTTCAACATATCCTTATCTTCACTTGAATGAGCTGAGTGAAATGCTTCTAGTTGAAAGACTTGTTGAAGAAAGAACAAACTCCATGACCATGCATTGGAGTGTAGAACGCGCAACAAGGAAGAGGAGAGACTCCTTGTATCTCATCATCTGATGAAGTAGGAGCATTATCTGAATTCTTTTTGCTTCTGTCAAACTCTTATCTGCAAACATAATCTGAAATGGGAAATATATTTGTGCATACTCCTTCCAAAAGAGTATAAAAATGAAGACAATTTATTTCACACCTAATTCCCTGAATAGCTGCAAAATTGTGATGTGAATCACATGTCAATCTTCCAGTATGATGTAGCACCTATATATATCTGATATGAGGCTGATAAAACTATGATATATCATAAATATTAGAATATGGAACATCAAGGACAAAGGATTCAGTGGCTCCACGAGGATATAGGGCTAGACTAGGAAAAATATGAGCAACTGGGGAAAATTGATAGGTGTAAAAATCTGAATGATGGATGGGAATAAGATCTGAACCATAAGTGTTTAGAACAGATACAAACATGTTTAATATCAGTCCATATATGACTAAGGACATTGATAAACAGCCACTCAAATATAGGAAATACTTCAAACCATGTAAGATAAATATCACTGCATAAGAGACCAATGAGGAATCAACTAGTGAACTAGGGATTTGTATAGTATTTGGATTATTCAGCGCTATGGTATATGGTATGTATGGTGGTATGATATGTGTATAAACCTACAAATATTATTCTAAATCAAAATCTAAAGGATCACCTATAATCATATCAATAGACTCATGGAAATACACTAGTAATGAATCCTCTGTATGAAAGGAGGAAAAAATGAGATGTTCACAATCTTCAAGGAGGTTATGAGTATTGATTCCAATAACAAAGGAGGAGATTCTGAAGCACATGATATCAATTAATGTAGGTGGTATGACACACATAATGCTTGATGTGGCTAAGCAAACATCCTGAAAGTCACTGGGTTGCGCACCATCAATGACAGAGCTATGCACAAGGTGTGAAGGATCTGGCACATAGATCTAAAAATCTAAGATAGGAAATTTTGAGAACAATGAATGGGTGATAGGATAACCATAAATATCATTAAAATCTCCATATTTTAGTTCTTTTTCATCAATAGTATCACAAGAAGAAAAATCAGCTTCAAGAGACAAAAAAAGATGGCTCTTCAATATTTGCTTCTTCATTGAAGGAGGAAGCATTCGAATCAAAGAGGGAAGCAACAACATGAAATTCATGAGAAAATTATTCATCATGATCAAAATAATAAGATAATTTAGAGGCTAATAAATCTTTAGAGAGAGAACAAGAGGAGATGTTGGGATCGCTCCATGCTTCATCTTCTCTTTCCTGCAAACCAAAAGCTTTGTCCAAAATTTTCCAAATCTAAAATGGAAACTCAGCAGAATCTATGAGATGATATATAATTGGAGACATTCCCAAACACATAATTCCATAAGCTCTATCAAAAATATTTATCCAATCAATCTTCTCTTCATAAGACTCAGGTTCGCTCAATGCACCAATGGAGACATCAAAGAGACATTACCTCTTCAAGTATGCACTCATCTCTGGCTTCCAATCAGCATAGTTGAAAGGAGATAGTAGAGGAAATTTTTAATCCATATTGAAGTTGTTGATATGCTCTAGGAGATACTCTCTACAACCTGCAAAAGAAACTAGCAGAAAATATTGTAAGCTAGACAAGCTCTTCTTCAGAGAGGGATAGGAGACTGGATGCACTCCTCAACTCTGTAGAACTTTATCAACCTTGTTGCTTTGATTACCATGTAGAATATGGAAATATTTTGGTCCCTATATATCTGATACCATGTATAAATAATAGATCAATTCTATGAGCAATGATGCTAAGAAGAAGCACAGAAAATAGATCTTGCTACTGAGATTTCTCACAAGCATACACATGAAAAATAGAGAGAAGAAAAGAGACTGGATCACATGAATTAAGAGATGAATATTGGTGTCTATACTTCCATTTAATAATTATGAATACTAGTTTACATAAATAGTACATCCCTCATAGGAAAATCGAATTGTATGGAAACAACTCATAAAGCCCCAAAAGGATAACTTACCAAAATATAACAAACCCCCATTGGTGGGTAAAGCAATTCCCAAATCTATCAAGGACCTCACAGGTTGGAAAAATCATGAGTGAGTTGTCAAGGATATGGAAAAAACATGCTAATCCTAGAAAATGGAGAAAAACTAATGGAGGATGGGTTGGAAACAAAAGCTGCAAGTTTCCTAGTTGACTAGCTTTTATCTTATCCATAGAAAAGCAGAAACAATAGAAAAGCAGAATAAAGCAAAATCTACTGTAAAGTGTTGTATAATAATTATATATGGTGAAAAGGTGGTCAAGATCAACATTGAATTAGAAATAAATCATTCCTAGGATATAGATGGCATGTATTGACTTTAAGGTGCAAGTGGATGCCAACTAATTAAGCTAGTGGGTGAATAATTAATCNTTTTGTGAGTGGGTTTAATATATTCCAACAATAATAAATTCAAAAAATTGGGTACAAATCCATATGTACCTGCTCCAAATGTTAACAAGCCAGCAGAAAATGGGGGAGCCAATGTTTCCCCACTGCAAATTAAATGTTGGAAATTCCAAGGGCCTCATTATGCCCGAGATTGTAAGAACAATACCAATGGGGCCTTGCAAAACTTACAAGTGGAACCAATGGTTGAGGACATAACTAGAACATCGCAAAATTATGTAGTCTTGAATGTCTGACAAGCATACCATCGAGATACCATGGTTGAGATAGAAGTTAAAATCGTGAATAGTTCTATTTCAATATTGATTAACCTCGGTGCTTTCTAGAGCTATGTATCACCTAAAATTATTGATGTTTGTAAAATAGGAAAAGTAAGACATGATAAACCTTGTCTAGTACAATTAGCCACATGTATGAAACATAAGATTTCAGAAATAGTTAAAAATTGTGAGGCAAACCTGAATGGTTTTCCTACGAAAGTAAACCTGAACACCCTATGTTTAGCATTATATGATATATTTAACGGCATGGACTAGTTGGAACAACAGCATGTCATGCTCGATTGCTTACACAAGTTGATCTTGTGTATAGATAGCCAAGGGAATCAAGTGAAGATTCAATGCATACCAAAGAATGTTTTTGTAAGGAAGATACCTCCTTTACAAGGAAATAAGTGCATTAGGAAAGGGTAAAAGTTGTTTGTAAGAAAAATCCGAGACATAGAAACTAAGAGAGGATAGCACATAGAGGACTTCCCAATTCTTGTAGAATTCAAGGATGCATTTCTTGAGGAGATCCCAAGATTACCTTTGAAATGAGACCTAGACTTTTCCATAAAACTGACACTAGGATCAGTTTCGACTTCAAAAGCCCCTTACTGCAGGAGTGCACCATAATTGGTGGAACTCAAACTGTAGTTGTAGGAATTGATAGAGAAAGGATATATCCAACCAAGTGTGTCTGCTTGGAGAGCACCGATACTTTTCATGAGAAATAAGGACGGTATGATGCAGATGTGCATTGATTACCATCAACTTAACAAAATAAATATCAAGAACTGTTACCCACTCCCTAGGATCGATGAATTGTTTGATCAAGTAGGAGGATCCAAGATATTTTCAAAGATCAAGCTATGATATAGGTACCATCATGTATGGATTCCCAACAACGATATTCACTAAAGCATCTTTCATACAAGGTACGAGCACTATGAATTTGTAGTAATTCCATTCGGGTTGATAAATGCACCCAAGAATTTTATGTGTGTGATGAACATTATATTCAGTAAGTATCTAGATAAATTTGTTATGGTCTTTATAGATGACATCCTATTTTACTCTAAGAGTAAATAGGACCATGAGGAACACCTTCAAATAGTGCTATGGGTGGTACAAGAACACCAACTCTCTGTCAAGTTTAGTAAATGTGATTTTTAAAAACCACAGATATAGTAATTGCCTCACATCATATTCGAGACAGGGATAACTGTGGACCCAAAAAAGATTAGAGCCATAGAACTAGCCTACCCATACTAGTGTCACCAACATTAGGTCCTTTTTGGGATTAGATAGATATTATCTGAAGTTCATTGAGAATTTCTTGAGAATAGATTGCCCCATGACTGCTTTTCAAAAGAAGGAAAACAAGTTCTTATGGACAACCAAGTGTGAGAAAATTTTTCAAAATCTTAATAAAATTTTGACGACCGCACCGATACTACAAATTGTGTATCTTGATGGGGATTTCATTGTTTGCATGGATACAAGCAAGGAAAGGATCAGAGGAGTCTTCTTGCAGAATGATTATGAGATTTGTTATGAATCACGAAAGTTAAAAGAACATGAGAATAACTACCCCACACATAATCTTGAGTTAGCTGCCATCATTCACGCCTTAAAGATTTGGAGGCACTACCTTATGAGAAGGAAATTCCTTCTGAAGACAGACAATATGAGTCTGAAATTATATTTGAATAGCCAGATCTGAATTCTAGGCAAGCCATATGGTTGGCTTTCCTGAGTGAGTATCATTTTGAGCTAAAGCATATTAAGGGAAAATAGAACAAGATTGCAGATGCTTTGAGGTGATGAACTCATATGATATATCAGGTGACTTTAAGTCAAAATGATTTGAATTTACACAAGAGAATTAGAATGGCCAACAAACTTGACCCTTTCTATGTAGAAACCCTCAATAAAGTCTAAGAGGACAGGTTTTTTCAACAACAAAAAGAGTACAAAGTAGACGAAACATGACTGCTATGGTCCAAGGAGAGATTTTACGTTCCATGAGGAGACATTTGGCCCAAAATCCTCATAGAATTTCATCGGACACCCTACCCGAGGCATCCGGTATATCAAAATATGGTATTTGTCGTTAAAAAAAACTTTTTTCTGGCCTAAGTTAAAGGCCAACATTTTGTTGTTTATCACAAAATGTCTAGAATGTCAGCTGGTCAAAGTTGAGCATCAACATCCTCTGGGATTTTTGCAGCCATTACCTATTCTAGGTCATTAGTATGGATTTTATCATTGGTATACCTAAGAGTAAGAAACACAATGATTCTATCTTTGTAGTAGTTGACAAATTGTGAAAAACAAGACACTTCATTCCAGTGAAGTCGACCTACAAGGTAGTACACATTGCCAATATATTCTTGAAGTAGATATTTACATTGCACAAGATACACAAGGAAGTCATCTCAGATGAAGATACTAATTTTACTAGAAACTTTTGTAGATCCTTATTCTCCATATTAGAGACATAGTTGAACTTTAATATTGCTTATCACCCGTAGATAGATAAGAAGACAGAAATGGTAAACCATATTGTTTAGTAAGATGGAAATGGTAAATCATATTACTTAGGACCATATATGGTAAACTAAGTGGGAATATTACCTGCATCTTGCAGATTTTGCATATAAAAATGGTTACTGGACTTTCTCCAATATGAGTCCCTTTGAGGTACTCTATAGACGAAAGTGTAGAACATTGGTTACTTGGGATAGCCCGGTGGATCAACTCATGCTAGAGCCTGATTTTTTAAATGACTTGGATCAATTGGTTAGCAAGGTCTAGGTGAACCTTAAAGAAGCACAAGAGCACCGAAAAAGCTAAGTGGATAAGAAAAGAAAAGATAAATATTATCAAATAGGAGACCATTTCTACTTGAAAGTTCAATAAAATCAGATCTCGTTGAGCTTGTGAAGGTGTGATAAGTTAGCAACTAGGTTTTGTAGACCCTTTGAAATACTGTCCAAGAGAGGGCAAGTGGATTATGAACTAGCGTTACCCGTGCATATAAAAGTCCATAATGTTTTCCATGCATCATTATTAAAGAAATATGTTTATGATACTTAACATGTGATTGATTAGTCCTTATTATAGGTGGATCCTGAAGGGGAGATTTCCCATGAACCTCTTCATATATTGGACAATGAACCATGAGAAAGGATTATGCAACCTTGTTCCATGAAGTCATTTTGAGTCCCTAGAACAACAAGGACGATGTTGTTCTAAGCGGAGAGGGATGTAATATCCTAAATTTTGGACCTAACACTTATGGGCATGAGCCCCATTGATTATGATGTTACCTTGATGTTTTATTTTGATATACTGGGTCAAAGACTCCACTGAATATGAACATGATTATTTGTTTGATATATTAGGCGTAAGCCAATTGCATATGATATATACATGTTTTATTGTGTTGGGCATGGACCCTGAAGCACATGGATGATGAGATGTTTTGTGTGGAGCGAGGAGCTCTGAAGCACATGGGTAAATTGATATTTTGCGTTGAGAAAGAAGCTCTCAAGCACATGAGTACTTATATTTTTGTTGAGGGAGAAGCTCTGAAGAACATGATTTTTGAGAAATTTGTGTTGAGCATGAAGCTGTAGAACACATGAAAAGATAAATTGGAAGTGTTGGGAGTAAACACTGGAGCCTTCCATGTTGATGTTGAGCATAAGATCTCAAACATTGGATCCTTCTCCATTGTATCCCTAGGTGTATCCTACAAGTACATCCTAGCATTAGTGTTGAGCGAGGAGCTCTGCAATTGCACTAAGTTTGTAACTTCTTGTTCTTTAGCATTGATTATGGGCTCTAGATAAGCACTAGGAGTTACTGAAAAGAATTAATGATTCCAAGTGAAAACGACTTGAGTAAAATATTGATCTCACTGATTTATCTATAACTGATTAAATGAAATCTCAAATTTATGTATCTCATAAAATACTAAAGAACTACCATGTTATATGAGGGAATACAACATGCAAGGATGTTTAGAGTTTCCTAGCCTAGTAGACCTAACCACCTATTTGATGACCTTAATGAAGAAAGTGTCATAAGTTTAGGGATCATAATGTATGATACCCAAAAAAAAGTGTTAACAAATAAATATATTATTATATACTCTATACATGGTATGTATAAAAAGTAAGCATAGTAATAATATTAATAATGTAAGAAAGAAGGAAAATCTCCATCTATTATTATTATTATTGAGAGAGAGTGAAATATTATAATACCTACAAAATTCCAATTAGGAACTAGTTAACAGTTCCTAAGTTAAAATATTAAAAGTACCTAAATTAAATAGAAAGGGTTAAATTAAGAAATCAAATGATTCTTGATTTAACTACCCCTTTGACTGAAAAGTCTATCTATAAAGTCCCAAGACAAAGAGAGGATTGGGGATATATTCCAACTTTTTGGAGTCATTATTATGCCTGATTTTTCTCAAGAGAGTTCCTGGAAAACATTATTCCTACAAGGAAAAAGGAGAACTGATCTAGACCTGATATACAGCTAGGGAAGCCCTAGCTTAGGATCTCTAAGCTACTTTCATGTTAGAACCCACTCAGGGGGATCCAAATTAAAACTAGGAGTGGTTCCGAGTAATGGTTGGGTGGAAAGTGGTAGTTCCCAATTGGTTCGATCATCTATGCCGAGGTCAAATATTCCTATGAATTGTCAATGTTGGGTAATTGAGTGTGCAGGTTTCAGCCATTGGGACAGCTTCACCATCCAATTATGAGGTTCTTAGCTTCCTATATTTCATTATCTAGTATAATTTCTGGTTAGAATATGCAAGTGTTTATGTTTAAATTCTAACCATGTGTTTACCATTGTTTTCCTCTCAAAATATGTAAGGGTTTACATTTTATTTATAAACCCTATGTTTTCAAATTAATTATTGTTTAAGAAGTATTTATGGTTTATTTCTTTATAGTTTTAACTTTTTTTCCTAAACCCCAGGAATGTCTCTAATAATTCCTATATATTTATTTACTAATGAACTCTGCTGGAAAATTTCATATTGCCAACAAAGTTATGTTTAGAAGTAAAATTCTATTTCAGGTTCAGCTATAAACAAACATAAATATAAAACATAGTTAACTAAAGTATAGTAAATAGATCCGAATAAATAAATCATTATATAATATCAAGTATAAACTGAACTATATTCTAATTTAGAGATATCATAAACTCATTATTCTATATCTAAGAATAATCACCAATTCAAAATATTAAAGCTAGAAGAAGAACCATCGAAGACCTCTGAAGGTCTGTGTATATAATTTTACCAAGAACCAAGGATAAACATTTATCCACATTAAATCAAACCACATTTTATTATATTAACTACATCTACGAGGTCGTATGCATTAAAGAACTATCAACCTAATAAACTAAATCTTTAAATATTTACAAACCACATTATAAGAATCGTATGCCATAAAGAAAAAACCAACATAATAAATCAAACCATAATACTAATGTACAACATTCATTAAACACAAACATACTTACATAGAGGTTGCAAGATCAAATCTTGTAGGCGTTATGCTGAAATCGCATTCATTAAATTATAAACCCTTACAAACCATAAACGACCCAGGATCGATTCATGTATGTTCTATTTTTTTTACAAGTCACCGTAAATGAATCCTATAGGATTGCGTCCTCACGTTGTAGCTTTCTAGCTATCAAAGCCAAGCTATATTACATATATGTGGGGTGTAATTTAAACTACATTAAATTCTTTACATAGAGGTCGAAAGACCCAATAAAATCTACATGCTCTAACAATGGCCCTTGGCCCTTACCTGTTAACATACAGATTTATCCATAAACAAGATTCAACTACTAAAATAATAATGCAACTATCCATTACACTATCGCAGCTACAATAGCGGGAAATTTGAATGCCTTATGTTGCATGGACCCAAAGCCATCAACATTGTCAACATTATCCACATAATAACTCAACTATGATTTTGAATCGACACAATTCACTAATAATTATAAACCACAAAATCAACAAACTATGCATTCATTGTTTACATTTATAACCATAATCATTATCAAAATCAATAAGAGTTACACTGTCGTATTAAACTCAGCCTTGCACCATTGCAAAGCAATGGTGTTGCCACCATGTCAATAATATAAACTTTTATACATTGCACAAATCTTGTCAAAGAAATACCCAGCTGCATTTACAATACCAAGAGCAACATTTAAACCAAAAACTGTGAATACATGAGTTCCATCCCGAAGGCTCTAGCAACCCAGAAAAAACCCCAAGTCTTAACACATCTATGATGCTTACACTGTTTACACAGATAGAACTTCTTCCCAAAGGAAGCCATCAAAAAAATACCTAGAACCAAACATTCAAACCCCTAATGATTGCAACACTCAGTCACAACCACCACATGAGAAAGGCACATTTTTAACTTGTATAAATAGAGATTACCTGTATTGGGTATGGATTTTTAACATAGGGAAACCCATGACCTCGACCCCTTCATACCCTGCAACCTACACATGCAAAGACAAGCCATGATGAGGAGTACGTATTGTAAACAATATGAGCAGACACAACAATGCTGCTAAACCATACTATCAACATACCTCTATAATCCACCGTAGTCCCACCCTGGTACACTGCATAGGAGTAGAGCACAAGTAGCCGGGTTTCAAATGAACCAACCCAACATATGATCCAAAACCTAATATTGGATGCACCTTTCTCAATTCACATTTAAGGCCCCACCCTCGCCTCCATTAATGATGGAAAAACCCATAATCATATAGTTTCCAACCATATAAAACCTTGTTTCATATCAACGTGAAATGCATAAACCCCAAGTGTATATCGAATTCCTATTGTTTAAGCCATGAGACCATGGCATATGAAATATGCCATGGGAAAAATTTAGACCAAGGTTTATATAAATCTCTTAATTCAAATTATTAAAAATCATGTATTGAAAATATGATTAGAGCATGAACAAAGTCATAAGTTCTTACACCATAGTAAGTATGTGTCATAAGTCTGTGTCATGTAAATAATAAAGCAATAATGACCAAGTCACTATCATAAATTATGTAATAATTTAACAATAATAATCAGTTTAACATAGGCTAGTAAACGATCTATTCTGGTATAAATATCTTTTAAACAACCAGTGTATCGCCACTAGGATAGGTATGTATCACGGAGTGCCAGTGACGAAATGGACCACTTGGTCGTTCAACTTTTATAAACAGTTTTTCGATGCTAAGTGAACTTGCACGCAAAGTGAAAGAAATGCATTTGTTCATAAGAACTAAGTAATCATGTTGATACAAGTAGAAAATAATACATCTCAGGTGGTTACAAGGGAAACTAGCCCCACCACTTCACCCCTTTTTCCAATAACAAAGTCAAGTCAGAATTGTGTATATGACAGAAATCAAATGTTATAATCAATGAGGTACATAATCAAATATATAACATACACATCAAAGCCTACCATAGATCCACATAGTAATCAACATCACGACAATGTAAGTAATACATTAATAACCGCATCGAGAAATATGAAAGTAGAACGTAAGAACAAATTAAGAATTTATAGTACAGTAAATAAAGTACGACACATTCCATACAAGTTCCAATAATGTCCAGTATAGGTAGTTTTGACTAGCCTAATAAAAAAAAAATATTTTCAATTTTTTGGGACATTATAGATCTTCAAGAAAAGAAGAAGCTTTTAAAGCCTCCTTAAAAAATAAAACAGAAAATCCAAAGTATGAGGAAGCATTTTTCATTAATAAACATGAGAGAGGGACTGGAAAATACAAAGGGAACTTACCGTTAAAGTGTTTTAATTGTATAAGGATTGGACATTTTGGCACTAAATGTACCTACACTAAACAAGACAAAAATGAAGATAAGGAAACTTCAAAGTTCAAAAAGGGTAAACCACAAAACAAGAAAAAACCCTATGAGAAAAGGAAAATTGTGTACACCATAGAAGACAGTGAAGATTTAGATGGAAGTGAAGTTGAAGAAACTGAATTTTTATTTATGGGTCTAGATATTGAATCCTCGAATAGTGACTCAGATATAGAAGGAGAAGTAGATCTAAGAGCTAAACTTGTTAGTTCCTTTGAAGAGCTTGAGAAATGTAGGAAAAAAAACAGATAATCAAATCTTATCATCAGTTAGTTGGAATATCAACTTATAGATTCCAAAAAGGTTGAGGAGGACCTAAATCTACAACTTAAAAGAAGAGTACAAGATTCTGAAAGCTTGCAAAAGAAATCATGCAATTCAAGATAAATCTCGATGAAGAATCTATCAACTCAAATTTTGAGAATAGCTCAAGGATTCTAGATGACATTTAAAGACCATTAAGTGATAGGTCTGGTTTGGGGTTCGTTAAAGAAAAGAAGCCATAGATTTTTTTCTATCACAAATCAAGAAGGAAGTAAGAAAACCTATGCTGAAATACTAAAGAGTCCAGCCAAAAAGGAAAGAAGCAAGAAAACAAGATTAAATTCTCAAGTTAAAAATGGAAATAATATAGCACCCAAGAGACCAAATAAATATCTACAGATATTTTTAGGTCCTTTTTTTCTTGTAATAATTTTGGTCATAAAGCCTTAAATTGGAAAACTGAAAGAAGGGTTTCTGAATACAAGAGGAAGTCATCAAGTAATAAGATGAAGAGAAATAAGAATATTTTTACACTACTCAAAAAATATGATATGGAATGTTACAATTGTAATAATCATGGACATATGGAAAGATATTGTAAACTGAAGAATCCTACAAGGAATACTGTTGAAATAAAAATGCATAACACCAAACAAAAGAATTATTGGAAAGAGAAGGAAGAAATGGAAAGTTCCATGATTTCCTTATGTGCAACCAAAACAAAAAATTATGGCACTTGGACAATGGTTGTTTGAAAACATATGACTAATAACTCAAGAAAATTCATAACACTAAAAGATAATAATGGTAAAGTCACTTTTGGAGACAGTCCGCCTTCCAAAATAATCGGCAAAGGAACAATTGTTGTTGAATAGCAAGATCAAAGAAGAAAATGTTTAGCTAGTTGAAAACCTCAAGCCTAATCTTCTCAGTGTAAGTCAAACGTGCGACCAAGGACACATTTGTATCTTTGACTCAGAAAAATGAGAATAAAGAATAAGAAATCACAAAAGGTTCATTGGCATTGCTATGAGAAATACAAATAATGTATACACCTTGGAAAATGAAAACCAATGCTACTTAAGTATGGTAGAATAATGTTGGTTATGGAACAGAAGGTTGGGACATTTAAGTTTTGAAAATATTTCCAAAATAATCATGAAGGATGCTATAAGAAATCTAGCAAGAATTGTAGTTCCTCTAAACTCTGTGTGTAAACATTGTCAACATGGGAAGCAAACAAGAGCCAGTTTTAAAATAAAAGAACATATGACCTCACACCCTATGGAAATAATACACATAGACCTATGTGGACCAACCAGAATTAAAATCCTACAAGGATATCACTATTTCATGTTGTTCATTGGTGGTTACACAAGGATGACCTTGGTGGAATTCCTTAAAGAAAAATTAGAATCTTTTGAAAAATTTTAAATCTTCAAAGCAATGGCTGAAAATGAGTCGGGTATCAAAATCAAGTGTCTTAGATAAGATAATGGGGGAGAATTTACCTCTAATGAATTCAATGAGTTATGTCAAAGTCATGGAATTAAGAGTCAATTTTCAGCTACAAAAACTCCTTAGCAGAATGGGGTTGTTGAATTTAGGAAAACCAGAACAGTCCAAGAAGCTACCAGAACTATTCTCAATGAAGAAAAACTGTCAGATTCATTTTGGAGAGAAGGTGTATACATAATTTTCTACATAGTTAATAGAGGACAACTAAGAGTAAATAAGGATAAGACCCCCTACGAATTGTGGTATGGAAGACCAGCCTCAGTCAAATATTTTAAAGTGTTTGGAAGTAACCGTTACATCAAAATAAACAAGGATGACCTTGGAAAATTCGACTCCAATACTGATGATGGAATCTTTTTAGGGTACTCATCCACAAAAAGGAAAATAAGTGTTACAATAAAATGTTACATAAAATTGTAGAAAGTGTTGATGTGAAAGTAGACGATATAAAACCAAGGAAAGAGAAAAATCTAGATAGTATTGAAAATACATGTGATGATGAAATAAAAGACTTGCAAAAGGACGAGAGAATTCATAATGAAGAAGAAGACAAAGAGAAGGAAGATACACAGGAATATGATGAATACTTCCCTAGACCTGGCACTAAAACTCCTTCTATAAGGGTACAAAAGGATCATCGAGAGTCATAGATCATGGGTGATAAAAATGTTGGAGTAAAAACAAGAAGAGAACTACCAGATGTGGAACAATCCCTACTCTAAATAGTATAACCCAATAACTTTACAGAATCCAACAAAAGTGATGAATGGGTTAAATCTATGAATAAAAAACCAGATCAAATTAAGAAAAATGAGACCTGGGAACTTGTCCCAAGACTTGAAGATAAGAACATTATAGGAACCAAATGGATTTTCAAAAACAAGTTCAATCAAGATGGACAAGTAATAAGGAACAAAGCAAGATTGGTTTGTAAGGGGTATTCCCAAGTGGAAGGTATTGATTTTGGAGAAACTTATGCTCCTGTAGCTTGACTTGAATCTATAAGAATGTTTTTAGAACTGTCATGCCACAAAAACTTCAAAGCATATCAAATGGATGTCAAGTCTGCATTCCTGAATGGAAAACTAGAATAAGAAGTGTATATTGAACAACCTGAATGGTTTCTCTTGTCTGAAAACAAGAATTATGTATGTAAATTGAAAAAGGAACTCTATGGTCTCAAACAATCTCCAAGAGCATGGTTTCCAAGACTATATAGTTACTTGAAACAACAAAGTTTTAAAAGAGGAGTCACCGAAAGTAATATTTATGTAAAAATTGAAGATAAAAATATGATCATTGTTGTTTTCTATGTGCATGATATCATTTTTGGAAGTAATCTTCAAATCCTACATGTAGAATTTGCCTCTGAAATGAAGAAAGAATTTGAAATGTTAATGTTGGGTGAATTAACATTCTTCTTGGGATTACAAGTCTACCAAATAGACGAAGGAATTTTCATCTCTCAAACTAAGTACATCAAAGATATGTTGAAATTTTTTTGGGTGTGGACCCTAAATTTGTTGGCCACTTTTCCTAACTCGCATGACCTAGGTTCTGTGCAGCTCGTTAACCCAAAAAATATCCGAGATACCAGCCCAATAGAGCAAGCCCCGTCGGCAACACCTGCAAACCATGCACAGTCTCACTCGATATATCTCTTTGATGGGTAACCACCAGAATCATGTTTTTTCTATTGTTGAGGGATTATAGTCCCTTGTCTCATAGCCAAGGAGCTCAATGAAGGAAGCATGATGGCTCTACAGAGAAGTGAGTCTTGTGTGACTGAGCACAAATACATGTCATCACATGTGACTTGACTTTCCCTTCCACCTCACAATTGGCGCAACTTATGCTGCGCAACTGACTCATACCAATCAAACCCATGAATCAAGCCAAAAGAATCCATGTCGATATATACATGTTCATTTCAGTGACACCTTTCCAATTATTCATCTACTAATTACAGGATAATCATCAGGGATTTAAGCAACATTTAGCATTATACAGAAAGAAAATAACAACCATTCATATAAACATCCACCACATCAATCATTCATTCAAATGTAAGAGATAACGTGGAAACCCATCTAGGAAAAACCATCAAGGTAATCTTCATCTATCATGAGAAAAGGATACAACACCTTGCAGTCTGTGGGATGCAAACTGATCTTAAAATATGTCTTTAAGACTCAGAATTATGGTTTTCATTCTCTTTGGTTTTCTCTTCTACCTTACATCTACTCCTAGTAGTCCATGCACACAATGGCCAGATCCGCGGCTCAACAGCCCCCCCTATCGCTACCAGAATATTCCTGAGTCTCCTCTTCTCTAATATCTACAACATTACAACAAAAATGGCATCCTTCACCATGGATTACAAGTGAAGAGGAGAACTATTACTAGAGAACTGACCTAAAACATAATCATAATGAATAATAAGAAACTAAAATCCAACCTTCTAACTATTGCATCCATCCTATTTATACAATTTTACATGACCATGCAGGGCTGACTGCATACCGACAGTTTATTAACCATCACCATCAGTCGCCCCTTAGGCTACAGCTGTGGTGATCATGACTTGACATGAGGCACTATTGGCCTGACTTACAAATATCCCCTCATACGTGCATAGCTATAGGCTTATGCTGCCATAAATGGACATGATTTGGATTCTACAACTGGCGCTTTTCGGCCGTTATCATTTGTGCGCTGATGCGCTTGCCTTTCCTTCGTCGCACAACTATCTATTCCACCTGTGTGGGTCCCTTTCTGCCTTCGTGATCTTATTTGGTTTTTGTTGTGTGTGCAGGGCATCTTCTTTGCTTGCACACACAAAATTATTTCTTGTGCTCCTTTCCTAGGCCAATAGTCCCCCAACACTCACATGTGGCTCATCTCGAGCCATGAAGCAAGGGACCTATGAAGAGGTGTGATTTGCGCGGCACCTTTTGCAAAAAAAAATTCTTGCGCAATGTATTCTATCTCCTGGCTTGCGAACCTTGTTCCTTATGTTTTTTTCTTTTTGTTGTGTGCCTCGGCCTTATGGGATCGTGCCGCATTCACTGCGGTATGGTTTTAAGCAGCTTCCATTGATTATACTTGCAACTGGTGTTCCTGTCATCTTATGTAGTTTTACTGCACTTGCTTCAGTTATGTGCACAACTACATACAGACCTAACCATTGTGTTTTGAGCTTACCTGGGTGCTTGAGAAACTTGTTGTATTACATTAGAACGATTCCACCAAGTTTGAACTGCTTTGTTCTAATGCGGCAGTGATGCCATGCTTTCTACCGCTGCTTTTCCATATTTTGATGGAAACCTGCAATGAAGCTTTATTCCTCCATTTGAATCAGCTGGTGTCTATCATCTCTGTGAGTGCAACAATTCGCAAGCTTGGCACAATGTCCTCCATAGGAATGAATGCTTCTTGTCCATAGACTAAGCAGTAAGGAGTGTATTCAATCAGTCATTTGTATGTAGTTAGGTAGGCCCATAACATTGTTGTGACTTTCTGGTCCCAGACATCTCTGTGCACATTACAGACCTTAGTCAAAGCATTATCTAGTATCTTATTGAAGGCCTCCATGGTTCCATTTGCTTGAGGATGGTAGGGTGTTGTCTTCTTGTGCTGGATTTGAAATTCTGCAGTCAGTTCAACAATTAGCTTATTTACAAAATGTGTACCTGGGTCACTGATAAGGATTTTCAGGCAACCAAACCTTGTGACTACATTTTCAAAAAGGAACTTTGCCGCAGTTGTGGCGATACAATATTTCACAGGTGTCGCTTCTTCCCATCTTGTTAAGTAATTTGTGGCGATTATAATATAGTGTGCACCAGTCCGTTTCCCTAGCGGACTGATCGGGCTGGCAAAATCCACTGCCCATTTATAAAAGGCATGTAGTGTAATTTGTGGCACAAGTGGCATTTCATCACGTCGTGATGGTTTCCCCGCTCTTTGACACTTATCGCAATCACAACACTATTTCCTTGTATCCATATGTACTGTTGGCCATCGGAGTCCTGCTTGCAAAATCTTACACACCGTTTCCTTCCCAGCATAGTGTCCTGTTGAAACACTTGCATGCACTTCAACCATTACCAACTGTCTTTCATTATCAAAGACACATATACGTAGTATTTCATTTGGTCCCAACTTATAGAGTTGTGCCACGATCAACGTGTAGTTTGAGGCCTTGACAACTAGTTTTTTCTTTTTCCATGTTGAATAACCTTCAGGTACACAGCCTGTATTCAATAAGTGTATAATAGCATCAAATTATTTATCGATGACATCGATAGTAAAGCTGCGCATCCGTTAGATTATCCTTTAGGCTGGTGGGTTCCTCCCCACTTTCAATGCACAATAAGTGGTCAGGCCCAACATTCATTCATCCAGGCTTCACAATGACTTCAAAATCAAATTCTTGAAATAGGAGGAGCCACTGACAGATCTTCCCCCCCAACACTGGCTTATTGACTAGGTAATTCAGTGCAGAATGATCGATGAACATTTTGAAGTGTCCACCCACTAGATAATGCCTAAAATTTTGTAGTGCGTAGACCATTGTAAGCCCTTCTCTTTAGGTTGTGGTATATTTTTTCTCTATTATGGATAGCTTCTTGCTTGTGAATGCAATTGGATGGCCAATTGCGCCATCTCCTAGTTGGGTTAATACTATACCCAGCACAATTGATGATGGATCAACATGGACATGGAATTCCTTTTTCCAGTGTGGAAATATTAATATTGGTGCAGTAGCCATTTTGTTCTTTAGCTTATCCAGAATCCCTTGATAGTTTTTGTTCCACTCAACTTTGGCATCCTTCTTCAACAATTTCTCCATTGGGGAAGTTATCTCTGTGTATCCTCTGATAAATTTTTGATAATATCCCATATGTCCCAGTGTGGATATGAGTTGCATGACCAATGTAGCAGGAGGCAAGTCAAAAATAATTTCCACTTTCATAGGATCAACCAAGATCCCATCGCACCATACCACATGGCCTAGCAGTACACCAAATGGTGCAAAAAATATACATTTTCTCAAATTCAACGCAATTTGATACTAGCAACACCTTTCCAGCATCATGCACATATTCTCAATATGGTTTCTTACTAGGCCAAATACTGTCCAGTCATCAAAATACACTTCAAGAAACTTATGAATGAAATATTTAAAAGCAGAACTACTATTCTATAAAAAATAGCAGGGGCATTTTTAAGGCCAAAGTGTGTTACCATGTATTGGTAGCATCCCCATTATGTTACAAAGGTTGTCTTGTGGTGGTCGTCTTATGCAATTCTGACTTGATGGTAGCGCAAGAATCCTTATATGAACGAGTAAATTTCTTGTCCACCAACGCTTTTCGAGACTTCATCTGTAAAAGGTGCTGGGAATGGATTGTGTAAGTAGGCATAATTTAGCTTCATAAGGTCAACATAGATTCTGACCTGGCCTGTTGCCTTTTTGTCCTAGATCACTATAGGACTTATCCACTCTGATTCTTCAACAGGTTCATTGATTTCTTCTTCCAGCATGCGCTCAAGTTCTGCTTTCAATTTTTCTTTATAGCATGGATTTAGTCTATAGAGGCATTGTTTTATTGGTATTGCATTGAGTTTGAGTGGAATTTTCATTTCACCCATGTATCCTACTATTCCCTCATTTCCTTGAAGTTTGTCAGGACTAGGTCTTGGAACTCATGTAATAGATCAATGATTTTTACCATTATCTCTTCGTCCCAATAGTCTCCAATGTTAGAAAATTTTGGATTGTCCTCTGATCCAATGTTAACTTTCTTGATCTTTAGCAGCTTGATGAACTGCTCACTGGAAATGTCGCTTCCTTCCACTTGCCGCATTCCTTCCAACTCTGGAATAATGATGTTAGTCGGATCATCCTCTGGGTCTCCGAAGAAGTTATAGAAGGTCATCCAATGCTGGACTATCTCACAACATGGGTTGGAATGTGCATTGCAAGGATGAGAATATGAAAACTCCAGTGGTATATCAGTGAATATCTTCTCCTTAATGGTCTTCAGCACAATATCAACTGTTGGTTGCTCATCTGCAAACTAGAATGTGTATGTCAAATTCTGTGCAAGATTTTCCCACTCTTTTGTTTCTTACCACAGTTCCTAGATGTGTACGAGCCTCTGGGTTCCATCTCAATAGTATGGATGAAGTGGTGGACCCATTCCTAGCACAGGTAGTTTGAGAATGCTGCCAAACATTGCTCCAAGTGTTCGACAGGGTCTGATAATCTGATATACCTTTGTGCCATAGTTGTGACCTCATATCCGAACTATACTTCTAGCAGCCGTCTACATTGCAACGATTAAGTTATTGAACTTTTGTGCATACCACACCATCATGTGGGCATAGAATTTAGGGAAAAATCTGGTGCAGATAGCTGATGTGGCTCTATTACTAATTCTTCAAACTTGGTCAAGAATGTTTCCAAGTTAGGTAGTTCTTCATATGTGGGTATCAACCGCGACTAAGTTCCCACTCGCTGGATAGACTTAGTTATCTGAGAACATGTCCTTCTGGACACTTTATGTAATCGATTATGCCAGTTCTCAAGTGCCTCCCCTAAGCTCAATTTACATGAACGCGAGCATCCCCAGCTCAGGTTACCATCCATAATAGGATTTATGTAGTCCTCCGTAAGGTAACTGACATTATAGATGTTGTTGAGGTGATCACCTTTCCCTTCGTTGAACACCGGTTCAATGTATTTCTATCCTTCTAGAGGGTTGAGGGGTGCAACCACCCTCATATCATCATCCTCAAATGATAGGTTCCTTCTCTTTGAAGATTATGATAGTTTGATTTTCCATTTCCCAATCAATTCTCAGTAGTCTGGGATAGGGGTTAGTATAGTCTACAATATTGATGACCTTGAAGTTTGCAAAAGTGCGCAATCCGTCAATATCCACTTGGACCTGACTCAGTCTACCAATAAGCAGGACCTTTTCCTGATTATCAAGTATTAATTGAATTGGGGACCATTCTAGGGGTGTCTTGCCCATTATTTCCCATTTTTGGTGCATTAGAATGTTAACATCAGATCCCAGGTCAAGGATGATATAGTACATGTCGTAATCATCGATTTGTGGTGACATCCTAAGCTCATGTTCCGTTTTGAACTTCGTCTTAACATTGTTAACCTTATTTCTTGGTGGGTCTTTCTCTGAAAGCATTTCGATAAGTGCTCCCAACTCTGCAAGTGCATTATTTTCCTGAATTAGCACCAAACAACTTGACAGGAATGGTTTGAGATTACTAACCTTATATGTACTTTTTTTCGCAGTCAATACGGTTTGAATATATTTTGGAATCATTCAAGCATATCTTTTACTTGTTTTGAGGTGGATGGATGTTCCGTTCCTACAAATTCTGGGCGTACGTCCATGAATATTTTCTTCTGTTCTTAGACATTAAGCTATTCCTTCTTCTGTGTGGTAGGTCGCACCTGTAGTTGCACTTGTGTCACAGATTTTGTCTATGTAGCTTGGTCCGCACCTGTCGCAGCACCTCCCCTTGTTACCACTGCTACATTTGGTTCTCATGGTTCGGTGACTATCATCTCTATGTTGACATTAGCATTCAACATAGGATTTGGTGCATGGTTTGGTGCTGGGTTAACTACTCCAACTGTCTAGGCTTCCCATCGAGTGATGAGTTGTGGAAATTGCTCCATATTGTGCTCTTATCTACAATATGAGCAAGTATTTGTAGGTTCAGGGAAATCCCTGACATAATGGCTTGGTACTCCACAATTGTAACATACTACTATCCCTCTCCCTCAGCCAAATCCTCCTCCTCCTTGACCCTTGTAATTACCACCCCCCCTTAGCTAAAGTTGAGGTGGTTGTAGCAGGTATTCCGGTTGCTGGTAATGCGGATGGTACAAGTTATACGAGGCCGTATTCTCAAACTGTGGTACCATCTAAATCTATTGTGTAGGTGGAAACTGAGTTGCATCTTGTTCAATATTTATTTGCTCCTTAGTCTTCATTAGATATGCATCTATCATTTTCTCTCCCATGAGTTGGGAGTCCCTACAATATTTTTCATCATGGCTTGCGGATTTACAAAATTTACGATACAAACTGGCTAGTGTACATACCATCTTTTGCATGAACATGCAATATACATCACAGTGTCTTCTTGTTTGGAATATTTTGCACCAGGGAAACCCTTGGGCACTCAATGTGTTTGACGCACCTGACAATATGTAGTTCATATAGGTCAAGCATTCATGTTTGGTATGTCCATTGGTCCGGCATTGAGTACACAAGAGATATTCATGTACTTATTTTCCTCTTTTTATGTCTTGGATTTGAATAGTTAGATTAGAAAATTGTGACTGAATCTATATCATTCCTATGGGACCATATCCAATAGGTGAAGCTTCTAGCTTCATTGCTAATTCCAACACCTCCATCTGCATTGCAATCTTTTGCTACATGAGTGTCCCTCTTATATGTGTCAGTAGTGTAACAATAAACCACTCTTTATGCTACACGTTTGACATCTGGAAGCTAACCTTTTCCATCAGTGTTTTGAACCACTGGTCAAAGTCCCATACCATTTTTGTTGTATCCTGCTTAATTTCCTTGATCTCATTAATACATTGGCACTCATATTGGGCTTTTCTGAATTCTGAGATCATCGCATGTCGAATCTCCTCAAGAGTCTTCCATGGTGTTCTGATTGGTACAGCACAAAATTTAATGAACCAGTCCAGCATGCGACCCCTTAAGGTTGTGATCATATGTGCCTTATTTATATCTTCATTATGGACTAAGCGTAGCATCTAGATAGCTTCACAAAGGAACCAATGTTGTTCTAGGTCTTTCGTTCCATTCCCATTAAAGGTAGGTAATCTAACGTCTGTCCCCACTATTAGGGTGGCACTCAGATTGTTCACTAGATTTCTCGGATTTATCGAATTTAATGGGATCGTTGATGTTCTTCCTTACGCATCAGTCCCGACACTAGGACTGCTAGTGTTCACAAGTGGTTCAGATGAGGAATTTCTAAGTCTCACTTCAAGGGATCTTTCTGGAATGTCATAGTCACATCCTATCCTCGGTGATTCTGTAGACTCTCTTGATTCTTCTCTCTTAGAAATCGGACTATACTCCTCTTCATCATAGGACCCTTCATCTAGGTGTCACTCACATCCATATTCACCTTCCCTGGGAAGGCTATAGGCCCTTTTTCCTTGTGCTACCTTTCTCCTCTTTCCTGATCAAAACCTCTTTCCGCTTCTCAAGAATCCAGTGTCCAACTCATCCTCAGAACTTACGTGGAACGTTTCTTCTTACTACATTCCATATAAATCCTAACTCTTACAAATAATATCCCCTTCATAGACTGCACAACCCAATCATTGATACTGGTTACCTCATGAACTAACTAGTTCCTCCACTCAACAGTCTCCCTTCTCTGGAAATTGGTCTACTTAGTCGCCAATCTTAACAAAAATTCATGCAGTAAAATGGGGAACTTAGTAAAGAGGATCTCATGAATATCATAGTACATATATTCATCTATCCTTTCTCTGTGCTCAACCGTGTTCCTCCACTCTCTTCCTGCATGAATGTTAGTGTTTTAGAATCCATATAGTCTTCTATCTCCTTCTTCATTTGGTTCCACAACATTTCCCTCGATTTGATTAATAGGGTCTTGGAAACGGAACCATTTGTTGGCCATTTTTCCCAACTCGTGCAACCTAGGTTATGTGCATCCCTTTAACCCAAAAACTACTATAGATACCGTCCCAACAGAGTAAGCCCCACCGGCAACACCTGCGAAGCAGGCGCAGTATCACTTGAGATATCTCCTCGATGGGTAACTGCTAGAACCATGTTTCCGCAATTGTCTAGGGATTATAGTCCCTTGGCTCATAGCCAAGGATCTCAACAAAGGAAACAGGATGGATGCATAGAGGAGTCAGTCTTGTGTTACAAAGCATAAATACATTGCATCACACGTGACTTAACCTTCCTTTCGACCTCGCAACTGGTGCAACATGTGCAGCATGGATAACTCATACCAATCAGACCCACGACTCAAGTTGTGACTCAAGGTAGAAGCATCTAGGCTAATACATACATGTTCATTTCAGTGACTCCTTTCCAATCATTCATCTACTAATTACAGGATAATCATCAAGGATTTAAGCAACATTAGCATTATACAGAGAAAAAATAAAAACCATTCATATAAACATCCACCACATCAATCATTCATTCAAATGCAAGAGATAATGTAGAAACCCATCTGGGAAAAACTACCAAGGTGCTCTTCATTTGGAATGAGAAAAGGATACAACACCTTGCAGTCTGCAAGATGCAGACTGATCTTAAGATATGTATTTAAGACTCAGGCTTATGGTTCTCATGCTCTCTAGTTTTCTCTTCTACCCTACATCTACTCCTAGCGGTCTGTGCACATAGCATCCAGATACGCAGCTCAACACCCCCCTCTATCGCTACCAGACTCTTCCTAAGTCTCCTCTTCTTTGGTCTCTACAACATTACAGCAAAAATGGCATCCTTCACCATGGATTACCACTGAATAGGTGAACTATTACTAAAGAACTAACCTAAAACATAATCATAATCAATAATATGCAACTAAAACCCAACCTTCTAACTATTGCATCCCTCCTATTTATATTATTTTACAAGACTAAGCAGGACTGACTGCATACTGGCAGTTTGTTAACTATCACCATTAGTCGCCCCTCAGGAAACAACTATGGTGATCATGAATTCACACAAGGCACTATCATCCTGACTTACAAATATCCCCTCATACATGCGTAGTTGTAGGCTTACGCTGCCATAAATGACCATGATCTATATTCTGCACTTGTCTCTTTTTTATCGTTATCATTTGTGTGTTGCTGCGCTTTCCCTTACTTCGTCACACACCTATCTATTCTGCCTACGTGGGTCCCTTTCTTCCTTTGAGATATTCCTTTGTTTTTGTCGTGCCTGTGGTGCATCTTCTTTGCTTGTGTGCATGAACTTCTTCTTTGTGCTCCTTTCCTGGGCCAACATAAGCACATAATTGATGAGATGTTTTGTGTTAACTGAGGAGCTCTGGAGCACATGGGTATTTGATGTTTTGTGTTGAGAAAGAATCTCTAGAGCACATGAGTATTTATATTGTATTGAGAGAGAATCTTTGGAACACATGAGTTATGAGAGATTTGTGTTGAGCATGAATCTCTGAATCACATGAACATATAAATTGGAAGTGTTGGGTATAATCCTTAGAGCCTTCCAATTTGATGTTGAGCCTAAGCTCTAAAACATTGGATCATTGGCCACTGTATCCCTAGGTGTATCCTACAATACATCATAGAATTAGTGTTAAGCAAGGAGCTATGGAATTGCACTAATTTTGTAACTCCTTCTTTTTATCCTTGAGTATGGGATCTGGATAAGCACTAGGAGCTACTGAAAAGAATTAATTATGTCGAGTGAAAACGAATCGAAGAAAACATTGATCTCATCTTACCTATTCTTAAGTTATTAAATGAAATTTCAAATTTTTGTATCGCATCAAGTACTGAAGAACTACCATGTTATACGAGGGAATCGAACATGCGAGGAGGTTTAGAGTTGCCTAACCTAGTTGACCTAACCCCTACCTAAAGGATTTATTAAAAAAAGTGTCATATGTTTAGGGATCATGTTATATCATACTTAAGGAAAAAATGTTAACAAATGATATATATGTATGTATGTATGTATGTATGTATGTATGTATGTATGTATGTATAAAGAGTAAGCATAGTAATAATACGAATAGCTATAAGAAATAAAGAAAGTTTCATATGTTATTATAATTAAATATTAAAATACCTACAAGAGTCCAAATAGGAACTAGTCAAAAGTTCCTAAGTTAAATATTAAAAGTACCTAAATTAAATAAAAAGGGTTAAATCAAGAAATCAAATGATTCTTGATGTAACTGCACCTTTGATTGAAAAGTCTGCCTATAAAAAACCAAGCCAAAGAGAGCCTTAGGGATCTTTTTGGTTATTCCATGTTCTACCTAATTATTCTCGGGATATTTCGTGGAGAACATTTTCCCGAGAGGAAAAAGAGGATTGACTCAAAACCTAATATCCTAGATAGGGAAGCCTTACCTTAGGATCTCTAATCTACTTTCATGTTGGAACCAGCTTGGGGGGATCCAGATTGAAACTAGGAATGGTTTTGGGTCATGGTTGCATGGAACAGGGTAGTTCCCACGTTATTCGGTTACCTAACTAGAGGTCATATATGTCTATGAATTTGTTAATGATTGGTATTTGAGTGTCCAGGTTTTTCAGACATTTAAACATCTTCATCTTGCAGGTATGAGGTTCTTGATTTTTCCCTTATAAATTACACAAGATTTACTATTTGGAGTCAGTTGAACTCTGAATGATTATTTAGTAGATGTCTACTATAAGCCAGGTTATATGTTCTGCATTTCTACTTTCATCAATTGCAGGTTAAAATCATTGTTTATTAACATATATATTTCTTTTATCAAAGGTTAGCTATCTTTTGTCTATTTTACCACGCTATTCTAATATATTTTAATCATGATGAAATAAGCACCATAATGCTATCTACAGGAGGGTTTTTTTTTCTAGTTCATTTCTACAATTTATTTCTTGTCTATAAATTCAACTTCCAAAAACCTAGAACTGGTTAAAAAGAGAGCCTATATCTCAGCTATGTTGGCATATTTCATATTGCCAAGAGGCTTATATTAAATATAAATAAATAAAAAATATTATCTATAGTATTAGCCTAATCTCTATGTGGAAGATTATAACATAAATAGAAATGGGTAGCACTTTAAATAAAATATTATAAAACATAACTATAAACAAATCATTTCCATTTAAAAAAAAAACAAAAACTTCAAATGTCAAGCTAAGCTATCGAGAGTTCTAAGTTATGTAGGCACGAATGCCTCATGTCCCATAACCACATTATATACTTTATAACCTAACACAAGAAACATTATTGAAATCATATCTCTCAAGAGATTTCAATATAATAAATCAACCCTAACCTAATGAAAAAATACCTTAACATATATTGCATCAATCAAGAGGTTAGATGATCGAATCCTATTGGCATTCATACCAAAACAAAACCACACAAACACACACCATTTACAACCAACATAGCCCGAGATCAAATACTACGAAGCTCACGGTTTAAAAACCCTGAATACATTAAAGACATGATAGGAATCAAATCCTGTAGGATTTTCTAGCAACATTTTCAATGGTGTAACAATTTATAATTATTCCATGCAGTCTATGCTATAACATTTTAATACTAGAATAGTTAACTACAGATCGAAACTGTTTCCTTGTCAACATTTCTATACACTAAATACCAACAAAATGTACACGCTATAATCATTTCAATATTTCTTCACACAGTATTAAAAACCTCAATTTATATGTTGTATTCATTCGGTGGCTCATGGATGAGATACAAAGAATTAATCCATTAACATAAACCATAAAACACACTATCTATGCTAGAATAGAAATAACACCCATTTTGCAAGGATAACCCACAGTTTGTGACTCTAAAATCAAAATTAACTCTGTTAAATAACCAAAACAAGAATGTAATTATAGACATCAAATTTACATAGATTCCAAACCTTGCCAAGCAAGAATCATATCCACAATTTATACACAACGGAGACTGCATACATTTAACCACTATAAATTATATATATAAATTACACGGTCGCTTTTTCCAATCCAATGCACCATTGCAAGCAATGGTGTTGTCACCATTTTTAAAACGCAAGATTATAAACAAAATGCAAATTATGTAATAATCACCATGGTCACAATGTGAACACTGTCAACCCAGAAATTATTACAAAGTAGAGTCATAGCCTGAAGGCACCAAACCCAAACCCAACAACTTAAACCCCAAATTTCTTATGCATATCAGATTCCTTTCATTTTACAACAAACCTGTACACATTTGAAACCCCTACCCACACAAGTAATTCATTCGTCAAACGAGGAGCTTAAATCTCTGTCAAAACAACCATACATAGAGGAACACGTTTAGGATTGTTTTTACAGAGCTTACCCGTGAAGGGTAATGTGTCGGCAACCAGAGAAGACCCATGACCCGCACAAGTGAAGCCTACTACCTGCAAACAAAGGACAACAAATATGTGAGAAGTATGCCAATCCTTCAAGCCAAAAAAACAATAAAAAAAAGTTGCAAACCAGGTGAAGGGCATACCTTCCAAAATGAAGATGCAAGCCATACCTCATGCCATGATACAGACTAGAGAGCCAAACTGAGCTCACTCAATGAAATTCCAAATGACTCATGCCTCCACGATAGTCCAATCTTAGGGCTTGAGACTCCCAACTCCCGAGGAGTATTTACTCTTCCACCTTGTCTCCCACTACGTTGATTTTTATCCCCAAGTTTATAGTCCATAAACCCCAAAAACATGACTTGGTAATTGTAAATCTTTGCACATTGAAACCCTGCCATATGCATCGTGACTTAAGGTAAGGCCAATATTCATGGCATATTCAATGTGCCATGAATGGCTTAAAATACAATTAACATACGGTACAAAAAACTTAATCAACATATGGCTAAGATCTAACATCTTAAGCCTTTTATATAACAATTAAACCCTATAAATGTTAAGCCTGGGTTTGAAGCTTAATTAAGGTCTTATAACCATAAGTGATAATAATAACCAGTTTAGACATGGGTATAAATAAACCCAACCAGGAGTAAAACAATAATGCAAACAATAGCAATAATAATTGCTAAGTTAGGACTATGGTTTGTTTGTCGTCCAAAGTTGTCGAGTAGTTGAGCATAGGAACTATGTATTTGTTTAACTATAAAAGCCAGTTTTCCGTCACCTATTCACCTTCTAAAAAAAAAGAGATGCATTACTTCAATATGAACTAAGTAAACCCTATAATGTCAAGTAAAACCAGTTACCTCTCCAAGCGATCCTATAAGGGATACAAGTACTGCCACTCCGCCCCTTGACAATACAAGTTAAGTAAGGATTTTCCATAAACCAGTAACCAAAAATTATAATCAATAAGTAAGCAATAAACTGTACACACCTACACATAAAACCATGATAAGAAGCAATCATTGAACAAGCATACCATCTAACTCAGATTCAAGTAACATAACAACAACATAGAATTACATTAAAAACCACATCAAGGAAACATCTAGAAGAGGGTAAGAACAACTTATGACAATTTAGTTGAGTGAACAAAGTTTGATACATTTCCACATAAGATAAGATAATGTCCGGTTCAGGTTGTAATTAAATAGCCTAATAATTTTTATTTTTTTTCAAATTTTGGGGACATTACACCTTGGAACCTAGAAGATAAGTGTTGACATATGACAACAAGTTTTTGAAGAAGCTAGGAAAGCTAAGGATGAGATGGTTGGGTCCGTCCCATATCCTAGTCATCATTGAAACTGGTGTATTAAACCTTTCCACCTTGGTAGGGAAACCATCGAAGGGAGTCTTTAATGGAAGTTGTCTTAATCCCTACCATGGTCCATAGGGATAATAAGAACTCTAAGTTAGTGACATAAAATAAAATAAAAAACTAGTTTCATTACAGTTACAATAGGATTAACTGAAAATGTCAAGTGTCAAGTGTTAGTGTCATTATCAATACTATGTAAGAGCTAGTGTTAATCTCAAGAATAAAGCAACATAAATTTAGTAGTAAGTTTGTAAGAAATGTTACTTAGTTAGTCATGCCACAACACCTTAGGTCATTAATGTGCCACTCATTTATCCATTAGGAATCAAGTTTCCACTCATCAATCTGTTAGTGATCATTTTTCTAGTCATATAAATCCCACAAGTGAGAGTTTGTTGTTAGCTACCACGGTCTTTTGCAGATCTAGAAAGATTGTTGGAGGACAACAACCAAAAAGAGAAAGTACTACATTAAATGACATTGAAAGAGGTAATGAAGGACATGACATATTTGTTTTCACCTCCGGTTAGATATCCCACAATATTTGAAGGTGGTAGAACACAAAAAGAGAGGTATACTGCATGAGTTAAAGGTGGTGGCACACAAAAGGAAAGAGATCATGTGCACAGTTGGCCATCTTGTTCATCATTCAATGCAATAGGAATGTAGAAAAAGGGGCATACGATACACAATTGGCCATCCCATTTAGTAATAAAGGAAAGAGGAATGGGGGGGAGAGTAATAATTGTGGCAGGAGATCCTTCCTATCACACATGTCTATAAGAAGAGCACATGAATAGGAAGGACCCATTAGTTTTATAAGAGAGTGAAGAGTTGAAGCAAGAATTGTATGGAGAATTTGAACCGATTGTGTTGTGTAATGATGAGAGTTAGTTTAGTTTTGAGTTGAGTTCAGTTTGTGATAGAGAAAGTGTGTATAAATGGCGACTTATCCATCAAAGAATAAAATCCAAACCAGGAGAAAAGCGATGAAGGAAATCCCGGTCCATAAGTTCCCATTCTAGTTGAGTTAGAGATCAAGGGGTATTTTCTTAACAAGGTCCCATTCTTGAAGTATTAAGACTTCAATATCCTGGATGAAGTGAAGTTTCCATAGCTTGTAGTGGAAAATTACACACAAGTGAAGCTTACATACACAGGGGAAGAAACCATGGAACTGCAAGCCTGGGTGTGATAACTTCACAAGTTAGTAATTATGGCCTTGTTAGATGCTCCACAATTTAGGAAGAGTCTATCAATTAATTCCTATATGTCATTCCTATTCATACACATATATGTATGCTTATATCTAGCCAGACCAGAGATATGAAATCATTGATGAGGTAATCCACATGCTCTCTAGGATTTCTCACGAAGGAACGAATCCTACAAAGTTCATAACCAAATCCTTTAAAGAGGAGGTCAATAAGAAGTTTAACATGTTCAGAGGGACACAATGTTCTATTATCTTCACAATATCAGATCATCTAGTAAGGTTCATGACATAGATCCTTTCCACTAAGATACTCATAAAGTGTCACAAGGATGAGTGCCAGATAGGGGTGATAATCACAACCAAGAAGTGTATGGTGGGCCAACACATGACCTAGATGTAGTATGGCAAGAATTCCTCCAAGACTTCTTAGATGTGCAGGACCATGGCATTGAGTTCCATTATAGTTCCATATCTTACTATTTGTAACCATGGTTCTATGGAAGCCATCATTATAATTCTGACCACCCTAGCCCATAGGACTTCTCAGCAGCGAAGTTTCTAGTTTTACACATCTATTTGACTCGAGAGTTCCTTTTTAATTTGGACACCGTGTTTAAGAAATTGTATAGAAACATAATAACATCCACTTCATAGTCATTCGAAATTCCACAATATATTGTGGATAGATACAAGGGCACAATAATTTTTGAGGTGAAAAACCACAATAATTTTATCCTCATTACACTGCACAAAGATCCAATGTTCGATGCAAATGTCCTGATATTCTACATCATGTACAATGATTCCAAAGAGGCCATTGCATAGTTGATGATATTAATTAGTCAACACTAATGATATCTCTCATTGGAATGAGACAACAACAATAACACTGCATATAAACCTCTACTTTAATAATCAACCCAAAGATTAGTACAAACTTGTGAGGGACCTGCATAATATATGGAACTACAAGGGAAGTAATTATGCCTAGTTGTATGTAAATCCTAATCATAGCAAACAAAACACTGAATATTATAGCTATTATAAAAACAAATGTAAATTAACTTTTAACTAAGGGTTTCTAGAGCATGAGATATAACTTTCCTATTTGGCACTTTGTTCCTTATTTAGAAACGTTATAGAAAAGCAGCATGATATTTCTTATCTAGGTCATAACCTTTAGTGAAATCCCTTTTGGTACACCACCTTAAGATCACAAAAGACACGAATTCGGCAACTTTAATGTTTCATGCGAGTGGTGGAAAAAAGAAGGGGATTATGGCTAATACCAAATACATAAAACAACATCTTATGTGAAAGAAATACCTTTGAATCTGAAAGTGCATGAAACAAGTATTGATTACTCTTTTCATAAACAGTCTAGAAATATGATTTTACTTCAAAAACACAAAATTTCCACAATTTGCAAGAAATCTAGAACAAGTACTCTGTTGTAAGTAAAATCATGTAAATACTAATTCTAATTCTATTATATCGAACAAGTTCATGCACTTGGTCTTGGATGGGCCCTAATCCAAGGAAAGACAAGAATGCGTCGAAACTTAGATAATTATATGACTAAGATCACTTGCAATTAAAATATAGTAAATTATAAATAGTATACAACCTGTCTCAAGAATTCACGAGTACATAAAATAGTAATGTCATATCATAATGGGCACTATATTTCTCTAGCTAGGCCATCTTGATAAAATTTAACAATTGTATAAGCTACAAACAAATACTTCTAGTTTACTCCAAAATAATGCTCCATCTGCTAAGATGACAACGTAAGCATAGTAATTATTCATGCACATGATAATGAACAATGGCAGATGTTTGTCCACACTTGGTCTTTGGGGACTAGGCTTCCATTTGATGTGATCATTATGGATATCCAAACACCATTGTATGTGCCAAAGGGATTGTAGTTTTGTTGAGTCTTAATTTGAATTGTGCATTGAAATAAAACGAACTAGTCCAAAAAATGGGACTTCCACAATAGAGTTGAACTCGTAAAAAAATGGAACTTAAGTGTGATCTACTATGATGATCAAGTTTCTGAACAAAATTGGGCTTGTGACCTTGAAATGTCAAAAGTTTCAGTTTAAGCTAGTGTCAAGAAGGTGCTGTTGACAACCAACCCCATTAGTATCATATATGAAACTTATATAAGTAAAAGAAAGACTACAACATCCAAATAGGTAATTTGAAATCTTTCGATAATCCTAACTAGAATATATACATTATCAATCAAGTTTTTGCCATGATACTTATTTTTAGGTCTTGAATGACTAATAAAGTGGAGAAAGTAAATTCATTTTCTTACCCAAAAGTGGGAGCCATCGGTAATGGGCACAACATTTTTATCTCTTTTCATATTAAAATATGGAGATTCTATAGGAGTTTGGAATTCAAAAAAAGGCATCAAGGAAGATGAACAAGGTTCATCCTACCTAGTACATCACCTCGCTTGTCAGAGAAGAGAAAGCAGGAGGCTATCCCCTCACAACAGTTTGGGTATTAGAAGAAGAAGCATAAGAATTCCCCTTCCCCATCTCCATAAAATGACCTCAAGGAGGAGGAAGAAGTTGAGGAAAAATCCCCACTCATAAGAACACCCAACAAAAAACCCCATACTTCAATATGGTTAAACACCTTCAAGGAGTTCAAGACCGAAGTGGAGCAGGGAGAATAAAAGGTGCATGAGTAGCTCGAGATAGTAGAACAAGATGTAGGGGAAAAGATAACCAATATGATGTATCAAGTCGAGGCCAACACTATGAAAATCCCTACAATCATCGAACAATTGCAATTGTATATGGAGGTCACACAAATAATTTAAGGTGATAGTAAGGAACAACTCTAGGAGATGAGAATGGTCCTGCATATCACCTCAGGAATAGAAATATCATATAGTTTTAAAGAATCATGTGCCATCTATGTGAAGGAGTTACAAAAAAATGTTTAAGACTCCTTTCACATGAGGTTGAAGCTAAAACCTAACCCTTTGGCCATCATTGTGGTTCGTTCCCCCATGGTTTCAAACACCTAGCCATTGTTGTGTAACGAGTTGAACATACATATGGCTCTAAGAGAGGACTTGCAATACTTGGTGAATGAGATCATTGTTGAGTTGAGATAAGGACATATGCAACTAAGTCATTTCTACATTGGGCTCAAGTAGAGACACATAGACCTTGTAAAAGAAAGAGTTTAGATGGAAGCCGAAGTGGATAAGTGGTATGTTGTGCTCCAAGTTGCATGTTATTTAACTAACAATTTGTTGCTTAATGTCCACAAATTCACCCAAATCAAAGACACGGTTACTACGCTTTAGTAGGAAGTGACATAACATTTGCACATATCAATCTAGATCTATCCCTAGAGGAATTAGAACTTTGAAGTAATATTGAAGAAGCGACACAAGTTCTAGACCAATCGAAACAAGGAGTAGCGACCTTGGGAGGGGTTGTTGTGTGCAATTTCAACATCTAGAAACACGTGTAGGTTGTTCCCAAGCTATAATAGGTGGACCAACAAATTAGAGATTGTGAGGCATATGTTACCGCAAAGAAGCATAGTTTGCTATATCTACCTCTTTCTATAAAGAAATAATCAATGACATAAATTACTACCCTAACCAAGGATATCACAGTGAGTAGAGAAACAAATAGTCATGAAGAGTGTTGTTGAGGTGCAAGAGTAGGCCCAGAAACATTTTCACAACCTTTCTAAACTTCACACGAGAGCGATAGAGTTCCTTCCCCTTATAGAGAAAGTTAATCCATAATCATGCTGTAATATCCCAAATTTTGGACCTAACACTTATAGACATGTGCCTATTGATTATGATGATTATATATATGCTTGTTTGTGTTGGGCGTGGACCCTGAAGCACATGATTGAGGAAATGTTTTGTGTTGAGCGGGAAGCTCTGGAGCACACAAGTGATTGATGATTTGTGTTGGGCATAAGCCTTGCAGCCTTCCATGTTGATGTTGAGCATAAGCTCTGGAGCATCGAATCCTTGGCCATTGTATCCCTAGGTGTATTGTACAAGTACATCCTAGCATTAGTGTTGAGTGAGGATTTTTGGAATTGCACTGAATTGTAACTCCCTATTAAAGCATTGAGTATGAGCTCTGGTAAGCGCTAGGGTTTACTGAAAAGAATTTAATAAACTTCTAAGTGAAAACAAATCGAGAAAAATATTGATCTCATCATACTTATTTATGAGCGATTAAACAAAATTTTGAATTTATGTATTCTCATCAAAGTACTGAAGAACTACAACGTTATACGAGGAAAATCCAACATGCAAGGATGTTTAGAGTTTTCTAGCCTAGTAGACCTAAACCATCTACCTACTTGACCTGAATGAAGAAGTGTCATTAAGTCTAGGGATTATGGTATATGATTCCCAAAGACAAGTGTTAACGAGTGATATATTATTATGTACTTTATAAATGGTATGTATAAAGAGTCGAATATAATTCTAATATTAATGATGAAAGAGAAAGAAAATATCCATCCAATTATTATTTATTATGTAAAGATAATAAATAGTCCAAAACCTGAAAATTCTAATTAGGAACTAGTAGAAATTTCCTAAGTTAAAATACTAATAATTACCCAAAGTAATTGAAAACGGTTAAATCAAGAAACCAAGGTTTATTGATTTAAATGTCCCTTTGACTGAAAAGTCTGTCTATAAAGACTCAAGCCAAGGAAAGGCTTGGGGTTCTAATCTATCATTAGAGGAGTCATTTTTTTTCTTGTTTTCTCTCAAGTATGTCTTGGAGAACATTTCCCTGGAAGGAAAAGGGAGAACTGATCCAAATCTCATACACTAGATAGGAAACCATACCTTAGGATCTCTAAGCTACTTGCATGTTGGAGTCCAGCTTGGGGGGATCCGGATTAAAACAAGGAACGGCTCCGTGTCATGGTTGGGTGGAATGTGGTAGTTCCCAAGTGATTTGGTCATCAAAACAGAGGTATTATCTATCTTAATTTTGTTAATGCTGGTTATTTAAAGTGTGTAGGTTCAGACATTAAAATAGGTTCTAAAAATTACACGTATGAATTCTTAGTATGTCTAATTCATTTTTAGCATAGATGCTGGTTGGTTTGGGTAAAGGTTCATATTGTATTTCTAAATGATTGTTCTATCTATACCTTCTAGGGTTTACATTTATTAAATTATAAACCCTAGGCGACAAATTTTACCTCATGTTGTATTCACCTCGGTTTGTTGAATTAAGTTAGTTTCTGTATTTATATTCATTACTTAAACTAGGTTTTTTTTTAGATTACTATATAGTCTTACTTTTAACCTTGCTTACTCTACATACATATTCCATTTGTCAGTAGAGACATGTTATAGACTAAAATAGATTAATATTAGAACCAAGATTTAAACACATAAATTTACAAACTAGGTAACCTAAGGTACTATCTACAAACTAAATTATTATATATATATAAACAGATGAAGGCATCATACATAAACAAATACATGAGAGCTATCTATAAATTATTCTACATTTAAATACAAGATAAATAAACCATTAAATACCTTTCAAGGCATGTCTCATTAAATACAAATTAAATAGTAAATCATTCCATTAAATAACAACATCATAAATAAATGATCAAGAAATATCGTGAACATTCTTTTGGTCCAAGATTCGCATCTCTGTTCACATGTAAATCCATAGTCCTAGCAATTAAAATAAATAACATCATAATTACATCCACAAGTATTTCAAAGGTCCCATCTAATAAAGCACACAAACTTTAATTATAAACACAGGTCATGAATTCGACCCCTGTGGGTTCACAACCCAAGTCACAGGCCTAAATCAAACAACCATATCATTTATGCTTAAACAATAACCAAAATTACATAACCTACATGTCATTCTATTAACGAAATAAAACACCAGATAAAAGCATACACAAGAATCGCTCCATGTATTAAATATATTGAAATCGTATCACAATTCCAAATAATTACAATGGGGACAGGAATCAAATCCTATGAGCATACAAGCCCAACCCTCATCTAAATAAAATACAACTCATTACATCAACCAAAAATAGGGTTCCAACCCTATGGGTATTGGTTACAAGGCCACCCTATACATTAGAGTATGTGAGCTACATAAAATAAAATCGACACTATTAAAATAACTACCCAATACATTAACTATAGCAAGGTCGTAAGACCTTAGTCTCTATCTAATAATGAAAAAACGGCCTCGGCGCAACCAAACAACACACAAGATTTTAATTCAACGCAGTAAACCAAATTACACAGTCTTATAAAAAACCAATGAACACTGTCAATGCTTTTCCTGATAGTGATGAAATCCATCGGGGTTTGTACCCATCGATCTATTGCTTTTCACACCACACCCTAATCATAAAAAAATAAACAGTAATGAAATCCTCTAGAGCTATCGTAGCCACTAAGGGAAAGGATCAAGCCATATACGGCATGGCCTTTACCCCACACTGTCAAACATTACAGCCAAATATAAATAATCAATACACAGACCCTAAACGAAGGTGTATGCTAGTTTATAAACCATCATATTGAACCATTAACACAACATAAATTCCATCCATACACACAGTAAGCATAATAACCATTGCCACTTCATAAATGCAGAGTATTTACATTATGCACAGTAATTCCATCATCGCATTCAAGTCCACACAGGCGTGCCAATGGGCTATGGCACCATTGAAATCAATGGTGCAGTGCATGGCTCAAAAGCCCCAAATCCATTTATAGTTTACATAACCCAAAATTAAATACACTGATCCTGTGAGCAGGGATAATTTTAAGGACGAAATTTATCCCATGGGCTATTTTTAGGGGTTTTTCTCCAAAATGTAGTGCCCCATACTTTAGACTCCGACATATTTATCACTCAAACTTATTACACTGTATTTACTTATTATCTGTGGACTCAACTATACTTCATAAACTATATTTTGGCATGTTATATGTGATTATTTACTGATGTTATGATGTTATCATGATTATGCTCTAATTATGATATTATGATGTTATCATGCTTATATTATGCTTTGATTATGATGTTACGACAATTAACATGCCTATGTAGATGCTTTGATTATGATGTGATGATGATTATCATTTATATGAAATTATTGTGCTTATGCGATTACCATGCGGTAGTCGTCATCAGATTCATTTATTTCATAACAAAAACATATATTTGATTGTAATCCTTGATATGATGTGATATGTATGATGTGGTACATGGGCACCCATCCATGATGTGATTGATTTTATGATTTTATGTGATGAAAGGAAATAATGTTGGTAATATGGACCAGCTATTGATTTAATATTGTTATGAATGCATGTTGCATAGTGCTAACCTGCAGGGTACATGGTCTATGTGATAGCCAAGTGTGTGATGCAAAGTATGACTTAATACATATCTTGAAGAGAGCCTTAATTGCCAAGTGATGGTACGATGACACGTACCAATAAACTCGATAGCAACGCAGTATGGTTTGATGGAGTATATACCCAGTATGTTGAGAGGGATGGATGCATTTCCACCCTATGTCACTTTGATACCCGAGGTCATGGGATGGAAGTGCTGAGAGATGCTCCCCAAGTTGTTGTGATGATGATGGTTGGATGCCTACTAGGAGAGGCTAGGTCCGCTAGTTAGCCGACGCTACCGCTTTCAGGTTCTGTGTGGGAAGGTTAGTACAGCTGGCATCCACTTTGTACTAGCAGAGGAAGGAAAGGGAGGATGTGGACATAGGTTAGGATGGTTTGACATATTAGTTATTATTGTTGATTGTTGGACATTTATGATACCGGATTAGTAATGGTAGGTACCAATCTTAATTGACTGATTAATAAGAACATAACTGTTAAATAACTCTGAATGTCAAAAGAAATCATATTATATCTCTATATTGGTCTTGTTGCGTGAAATATTATTTGTATCAGCTAGAATTTAGGGGTTTTTGGTATAGTACATGTGCAGCCTGTGCATGTACTAGCCATGCATGCACACCTCACACATGCACGCTAGTATGAAATATTAATTGAAAAACATTAAATAGTTGGATGGGTTAACTAAGTAATTGTGATTTATTTTAAAACTGTAAATGTACCTTATTTATTAAAATTCAATGTGCAGGGGGACTTAACAATAAACATAAACATGTCAATGTTATCATTTCAATCAATTAATAACAATACTGCAATTAGTTAATTATTGATTAATAATAATAATAATTATTTTATTTTATTATATATTATTAGTGTTTATTATTAAGTACTTATTATTAAGTTATTAATAACATATACTAATTTACAATATTATTATTACCATTATTTTACCATTCAGCATAAAACATTAAACAAACAATATTGGTGTAATTTTATGACAATTGGTTATGTTTTGAATTAACACATTCAATTCCATAGGATAAGCATGTAGTAAATTCCCACCACCTCATCGGGGGTGAAGAATTGTACAAATCAAGAAAATCTAATTACGTGCAAACAAATTCCTTAAATAAATTGGACTGCCCAAGAAAGAACTAATTAATACTAATTATTTTTATGAAGGAGGCGTTGGAAGAAGAGAGGCAGTGGAAGAAGGAAGGGGAAGGAGGTATAAGGAGGGGGATCGAATGGTTGAGAAGGGGCATTTTTCCAAAGCATTTGGGGGAGAGAATTTTTACAGAAGCTGAGAGTAAATAAGGTGATGTAACAGTAAGGGAAGAAAACTGGAGGAGGGGGTTAACTACAGAGGAAGAATTACACTCATCAAACGAGGAAGTTGCTATCGGGTTTATCGGCATGTGGGCTCGGGGGCTAGGAAACCCGTCAGTTTCCTAGGGCTAGCAAGTTCAATGCTCGTCGGTAGGGTGGATCATCTGGATTGGCATCAAGGCTCAGAAGAGGCTCATACGAGGGAGAGGCAAGGCTACAGGAGCAGGATTCAAGGACTATCTTCAACTTGCTAAAGTTCAGGTATTTTTCGGTGTAACCCTCTCGTTATTGCATAAATAAATGAATACTGAAAATCAGAATAAGAGTAAATGTATTTTGCTGTTACATGATAAGACTTAGTGCTCTGTCGGGCAAGCAGAGCATTACACAAAAAAATATTTTCCATTTTGCATTTTTTGAAGCTCTGTTTCGCCCAATTTTGATGGGGTAAACTTTTTTCACCCTAAAAATCACCAAATTATTATATAAACGATATAAAATCCTTGGAAATTAAAATATTTTTTGAAAAATATCAGCAAATATTTTATGGTTGGAATTTTAAGAATTGGTAAGATTCGCCAACATTTATACCCTTTTAAATAAGTATGGTTCCTTAAAATCATCCCTGCTTATGAGAAAGCATGTTTGCTCCATGGCCAAAAACACCACACTATTAATATTAAAAGCCAAGTCTGTTCATTACAAGCATGAAGGTGAATTTAAACCCCATAGAGAACCCCAAAACCAAATGACAAAACAACATGGAGACAAGCCAACAGACAACAAGCGTGAGCATGTTTGGAAAGGCTTACCTTGCACATCGCTCATAGTCAAAACCACAACAGATCTTCAGCCATGTTGCTCTTCACCATACCTCAATGCCTAAAAACACCCAGCAAAATCGTAAGCTAGGAGTATGGAAATGATAGAGGCTTCAAAACAAAACAAAAATGTAGGCATGAAACCCGAGGCGAAGCTTACCTTCCAAGTCTGGAGGCCACCTCCATTTTCCTCCTGTGTAGAGCCAACACCAAACCCCAAATGACAAGTGAAATGACAAAACCATCATGAGCTAAGCCTACGTTTTGGCTTCCACGAAAACGAAGCTGCATTAATGGCACCAACTGGTTTCCAATATCAAAGCCAAAAACCCACTTTTCCATAGTTGATATCGTTTAGACACGATAGTCTCCACTACCATGCATTTCGTTAAACCCCAATGTGTATGTTTCAACCATATGATATGTCACTACCCCAAATCATACTACAACAATTATTATTATAGCAAGGTTATGTTTGGTACATAGTCCATGTATTTCATGTGCTAGTCCAAGGTTTAAGCCACAAGGCATACAACATATAAACCATAGGATTAAATCCTTACCCCAATACAATGCGATTTCCCTAAGCTTAATGCTTAGGGAACATGGCATATGAAATATTCCATGTTAATATTTAACCCTTATAAAAATCAAAGGTCTTGTTTTAATCCAAGATCATAAACTACAAATAAGAAGACATAGGAGATGTTAATAGTGTTAATAAATAAACATAGAATGTAAAAGTATATTAAGTTATAAAAAGATGAAACATAAACCATACAAAGGTATAAGTAGTGCACAAGAAATTTAAGCTACGCTAGCTAAATTGATGAAAAAAACACTTAACACATTATGAATCTGAGTCAGTAAGGAACTGTAACAACTAGCAGTAGGTCCTTTAGGATCAAGATGTTCAATACTCTTTAAATAAGACCCCATCGCCAAAGTATGAACTACATTTGAATTAAAAGAGGTGCCTTAGTTCAAAGAACTAAGTAAGCCTACAAACAAGTAAACACCTTTACCTCTTAGACCATCATGGGAGAACGAGTCCTGCGTCTCCGCCCACTTGGTTTCCACAAACAAAGTTAAGTTGGGACTTTATACATAACAAGTAAGAGTATGCAGAAAGGACAAAGCATTTAAATTTAGTAACGACACTTATGTGACACATGTCTAAACATAAAAACTAAGTAGTAAACATCATAAGTAAAATACATCAATAATAATGACTTAAAGTAAAATGTCAGAACGTAAGAACATCTTACGAATAAACAGTGGTACATGTAGTGACATTATATTTCTGCAAGTCAAATAATGTTCCATATAGGTAGTATTTACTAGCATAATATTTCTTTTTATTTTCGATTTTTGGGGACATTACAAGTGGTATCAGAGCCTAGTTTCAATACTAAGAGACCTATGGGCGCACCAAGCACTTACTACCAAGAAAATAAAGTATGATATTAAATTTGTTACTAACAGGAAAATTTTATGTTATTTAAAAATTTAAAAATTTTAGGAGACGTTTACTGAATAATTCAGTTTATGAACACCGAGGAAGATAACAACCGACAAGGAAGAATGAACACCCCCACCCAAGAAGGAGAACTGGCTGTGGAGCTGAATTCTGATATTTTGAACACTATACATAGTCTTCAAGTAGAATTGTGAAGTCTCAAAGAAGACAGTCTAAATGAAAGAAAATAACAACAAGCTATAAATGAAGCATTACTAATAAATATGATGGGATGAAGCTTGCAGGGTAAACCTACTCAGTCCACAAACAGTTCCAAAATAGAACCTTACCATAAATGGGCCAACAACCCAAGAGAAGGAGAAAAAGAGGAACATACCCTTGAAGCACTAAAAAGAGATCATCACAGACCTTCCAGTGATGACTCTCTTTCTCCTCTAAGAAAGAAACAAACAAGCAATTATAGTCTTGAGTGGGAGTTTAGAAAAATAAGAGCCCTGACCTATGAAGATGAAGTAAACACAACACTGAGGAAAATGCTAAAGATTGGCTGTTTGGAATGAGAAAATACTTTCAGGTTCATAACTACTCAAGTGAGATGAGGGCTCATCTTTCCATCTATAACCTGAATGGCAAGGAAACCAGATGGTGGACATATTTAAAACACACCAAGAAATATAAGCTAAGAGAAATATGTTGGAATACCTTCCAGAAATGTTTCCAATAGATATATATGTCAGAATGTTCTTTGATAGAAAAGTGAAAGAGTTTCATGAACTATGCATGGGATCCATGACTATGGATGTGTTTATTAACAAATTTCTATATTTGTTCCATTATGTACCATACATCAAAGAAGAAAAGGTAAAGATCCAACAGTTCCTAGGATGTCTTCCTCCCAATTTTTGGGATAGGATTGAATTCAACATGCCTAAGACCTTGGATACCACACTGTATAAAGCTAGGTTTTGTTATGAGCACAGACAACTAAGGTAGCATAACATGAACCGAAACCGATACAAGTCTAAAAATTTATCTGATAACTGCAAACCTGGGTCCAACCCATAGCCATATAGAAAGTAGAATAACAACTTTCAAGCAAACCAAAACTTTAATAAATTTGGTATGAAGCCTTATGTACCAGCTGCTAATGTTAAAAAGTTGGTAGCTTATGGAGCCAATGCTACCTGCTACAGATCAAGCGTTGGAAATGTAGTGGACCTCATTATGCCTGAGATTGTAAGAACAAGACTAGTGGGTTCTTGCATAACTTACATGAAGAACCCACCGTTGAGGACATAGAGGGAACATTGTAGATTTATGCAGCATTGGATGGCCGACAGGAAGACCATCAAGCTACAATGGTTGAAATAGAAGTTAAGATCTTGAACACCTCTATTTCAATACTTATTGATCCCAATTCTTTCCGGTGCTATGTTTCACCTAAAATCGTTGATGAATGCAAGCTAGGCAAAGTAAAACATGATAAACCTTGGCTGGTTTAGTTAGCCACATTTACAAAACGAAAAGTTTCAAAAATTGTTAAAGAGTGTGAGGTAAACATGAATGCTTTTCCTATGAAAGTAAACCTAAACGTCCTACCTTTAGGATCATACAATGTACTTATCGGCATGGACTTGATGGAACAACACCATGTCATGCTCGATTGCTAACACAAATCTATCTTTTGTACTGATATCCTAGGGAACCATGTGAAGGTTCAAGAAATTCCAAATAAAGTTTTTGTAAGACAAATATCTACCTTACAAGCGAAGAAATGCGTTAGGAAAGGATGCAAGTTGTTTGGAGTGAATATCCAAGACATAGAGTTTGATAAAGAGCAACACATAGAAGACTTCCCCATTCTTGAAGAATTCAAGGATGTGTTTCTTGAGGAAATCCCAGGATTACCTCCCAAATGAGACCTAGAATTTTCCATCGAACTGACCCCCAGATCAGTTTCGGCTTCCAAAGGCCCTTATCACATGACTGCACCTGAGTTGGTGGAGCTCAAACTGCAGCTATAGGAATTGATAGAGAAAAGGTATATTTAGCCCATTGTGTCTCCTTGGGGAGCACCAATATTGTTCGTAAAGAAGAAGGACAGTACGATGTGGATGTGCATCAATTACCTTAATTAGAACAAAATGACTATCAAGAATCATTATCCACTCCCTAGGATTGATGACTTGTTTGATTAGGTTGGAGGATCCTGAATCTTCTCAAATATTGACTTGCGATCCAGGTACCATCAAGTACATATTCACGATGAGGATATTCACAAAACTCCTTTCATACAAGGTATGAGCACTATGAGTTTGTAGTGATGCCATTCAGGTTGACCAATGCACCCGCAAACTTTATGTGTATGATGAACAACATATTCAGTAGGTATCTAGATAAGTTCATCTTGGTATTTATGTATGACATACTACTTTATTCAAAGAATAAATAATAACATGAAGAACACCTTTGCATAGTACTACAAGTGTTAAGAGAACACCAAATTTACGCTAAGTTTAGTAAATGTGATTTTTACAAACTAGAGATATAGTATTTAGGTCACATTATCTCTGATACAGGGATATCTATGGACCTGAAAAATATTAAATCCATAAAGGATTGGTCTACCCCTACTAGTGTCACTCACATTAGGTCCTTTTTGGGATTAGCCAGATATTATTGAAAGTTCATTGAGAAATTCTCGAGAATCACTTGCCCCATGACCGCTTTGCACAGGAAAACAAGTAAGTTCTTCTGGACCGCTAAGTGTGAAGAAAGTTTTCAAATGCTTAAGAAGATTTTGATGACTGCACTGGTGTTATGAATTACGAATCAAGATGGGGATCTTGTTGTTTGCAAATATGCAAGCAAGGAAGGACTTGGAGGATTTTTCTTGCAGAACGATCACGTGATCTGTTATGAATTGAAAAAGTTAAAAGAACATGAGAATAATTACCCTATGCACAATCTTGAGTTAGCTTCCATCATCCATGCTTTGGGGATGTGGAGGCACTCACTCATGGGAAGGAAGTTCCTTCTGAAGACAGACAATATGAGTCTGAATTATTTATTTGATCAACCAGATATGAATGCAAGGCAAGCCTAGTGGTTGGCTTTCCTTAGTGAGTACCATTTTGAGCTAAAGCACATTAAGGGAAAATAAAATAAGGTTGTTGATGCTTTGAACCGACGAACTCATATGATATATGAGGTGACTTTGAGTCAAACTGATGTAGATTTGCATGAGAGGATTGAGCAGCCAACGGAGTTGACCCGTTCTATGTGGAAATCCTTAAGAAAGTCCAGGAGGATAGGTTGTTTCAACAATAAAATGAATAGAAGGTAGACAAATACGGACTACTATGGTCCAGGGATCATTTGTATGTTCCAGGAGGAGGGGACCTTCGGTGCAGCATCCTCACGGAATTTCATCGAGAAAACTACTTCAGGCACCTAGGATATCAAAAGATGATATCCGTCATCAAGAGACACTTTTTCTGGCCTATGTTAAAGGCTGACATTACAATTTTTATTATGAAATGGAAGGAATGTCAGCTAATCTAAGTTGAGCATCAACCTCCTATAGGATTGCTACAGCCATTACCCATTTTGGAATGGAAGTGGGAGGTCATTAGTATGGATTTAATCTTCGGTTTACCGAAAAGTAAGAAGAAAAATGATTCTATTTTTGTGGTCATCAAAAAGTTGTCGAAATTAGCACACTTTATTCCTCTGAATTCGACCTACAAAGCTGTGAACATTGCTGATATATTCTTGAAAGAGATATTTAGATTGCACGGGATACCCAAAGCAATTATCTTGGATCAATATGTTAAGTTTAGAGGAAACTTTTGGAGATATTTATTCTTCGAAATGGAGACCTAGTTGAACTTTATCACTACATATCACCTGCAAACAGATGGGTAGATAGAAAGAGTAAACCAAATTGTTGAGGACATGCTTCGAATGTATGTCATGAACAGCCCCAGGAAGTGGGAGGATGATCTACACCTTGCAGAGTTTGCATATAAAAATGATTATCAGACTTCCGCCAAGATGAACCCCTTTGAGGTACTCTATGGACGAATGTGTAGAACATCGGTTACTTGGGATAGCTCAGTGGATTAGCTCATGCTAGGGCCTGATTTGTTGATGGACTTGAAACAGTTTGTTAACAAGGTCCACATGAATCTTAAAGAAGCACAAGACTGGCAGAAAATTTATGTGGATCAGAAAAGAAAAGATAAGTACTGGATGTAATATCTTGAATTTTGGACCTAACATTTATAGGAATGTGCCTATTGATTATGATGATTATCTTGTTGTTAAGCTCTGAAGCATCAGATCGTTTGCCATTGTATCCCTAGGTGTATCGTACAAGTACATCCTAGCATTAGTGTTGAACGAGGAGGTCTAAAATTGCACTAAATTGTAACTCCCTATTAAAGAGTTGAGTATGGGCTCTGGTAAGCACTAGGGTTTACTGAAAATAATTTAACAAACTTCTGAGTGAAAATGACTTGAGAAAAATATTGATCTCATCATACTTATTTATAAGTGAAATTTCTGTATTCTCATCAAAGTACTGAAGAACTACCACATTATATGAGGGAAATACAACATTCAAGGATGTTTAGAGTTGCCTAACCTAGTGGACCTAAACCATCTACCTACTTGACCTTAATGAAGAAGTGTGATTAAGTCTAGGGATCATGGTATATGATTGCCAAAGACAAGTGTTAACAAGTGATATATTATTATGTACTTTATACATGGTATGTATAAAGAGTCAAATATAATTATAATATTAATGATGAAAGAGAAAGAAAAGCTCCATCCAATAATTATTTATTATGTAAAGATAATAAAGAGTCCAAAACCCAAAAAAGTTTAATTCAGAACTAGTAGAAATTTTCTAAGTTAAAATATTAATAATTACCCAAAGTAATTGAAAAGGGTTAAATCAAGAAACCAAGGTTTCTTGATTTAACTGTCCCTTTGACTGAAAATTATGTCTATAAAGATTCAAGCCAAGGAAATGCTTGGGGTTCCGATCTATCATTAGAGGATTCATTTTTCTTCTTGTTTGCTCTCAAGTAAGTCTTGGAGAACATTTTCCTGGAAGGAAAAGGGAGAACTGATCTAGATATGATACACCAAATAGGAAACCCTACCTCAGGAGCTCTAAGCTTCTTGCATGTTGGAGTCTAGCTCAGGGGGATCTAGATTAAAACCAGGAACAGTTTCAGGTCATGGTTGGGTGGAACGTGATAGTTCCCAAGTGATTTGATCATCAAAACAGAGGTCATATCTGTCTTAATTTGTTAATGATGGTTATTTAAAGTGTGTAGGTTCAGCCATTAAAAGAGCTTCAAAAAATTACAGGTATGAATTCTTAGTATGTCTAAGTCATTTTTAGCATAGATGTTGGCTGGTTTGGGTAAAGGTTCATATTGTATTTCTAAATGATTGTTATGTCTATATCTCCTAGGGTTTACATTTCTTAAATTATAAACCCTAGGATGCAAATTTTACCTCATGTTGTACTCACCTCGGTTTGTTCAATTAAGTTAGTTTCTATATTTATTTTCATTACTTAAACTAGGTTTACTGAAAACTAGGTTTTGTTTTAGATTACTATATAGTTTTACTTTTAACCTTCCTTACTCTACTGCCATATTCCATTTGTCAGTGGAGACATGTTATAGATTAAAATAGATTAATCTCATAACCAATATTTAAACACAAAAATTTACAAACTAGATAACCTAAGGTACTATCTACAAACTAAACTATTATATAAACATATGAAGAAATCATACATAAACAAATCTAAGAGCTATCTATAAATTATTCTACATTTAAAAATAAGTTAAATAAACCATTAAATACCTTTCAAGGTCTACACCATTAATTATCTTCTAACTAGTAAAACGTTGCATTTAAAAATACATCATCATAAATAAATGAGCAAGAAGTATCATGACCATCCTTTTGGTCCAAGATTCACATCTATGTTCACATCTAAATCCACAGTCCTAGTAATTAAAATAAATAACATTATAATTACATGCATAAGTATTTCAAATGTCCCATCTAATAAAGCTCATAAACTTTAATTATAAACAAAATTCATGACTTCGACCCCTGTGTGTTCACAACCCAAGTCGCAAGCCTAAATCAAATAACCATATCATTTATGCTTAAACAATAACCAAAACTACATAACCTACATCTCATTCCATTAACGAAGTAAAACACCAGATCAAATCAAACACAAGAATCAATCCATGTATTAAACATATCGAAATTGTATCACAGTTCCAAATAATTACAATGGAGACACGAATCGAATCCTGTGGGCATACAATCCGAACCCTCATCTAAATAAAATACAACTCATTACATGAACCACAAATAGGGTTCCAACCCTGTGCGTATTGGTTACAAGGCCACACTATACATTAGAGTATGCAGGCTAGATTAAATAAATTCAACACTATTAAAATAACAACCCAATACATTCGCTACCACAAGATTGTAAGACGTTAGTCTCTGTCTAATATTGCAAACATGGCCTTGGCCCAACCAAATAACACATAGGATTTTAATTCAATGTAGTAAACCAAATTACACAGTCTTATAAACAACCAATGAACAATGTCAACGCTTTTCCCTACATTGACAAAATCCATCGGGGGTTTGTACCTATGGCTCTGTTCCTTTTCACACCACACTCTAATCAACTAAAAATAAACAGTAATGAAATCCTTTATATATTTCACAACCACTAAGGGAAAGGCTCAAGCCATATACGATATGGCCTTTACCCCACGCTGTCAAACATTACATCCAAATATAAATACTCAACACACATACCCTAAACAAAGGTGTATTCTAGTTTATAAACCATCATATTAAACCATTAACGTAGCATAAATTCAATCCTTACACACAATAAGCATAATGACCATTGCCACTTCATAAATGCAGAGTAATTCCATCATCCCATTCAAGTCCACACCGGTGTGTCAATGCGATATGGCACCATTACAAGTAATGGTGCATCCCATGTCTGAAAAGCCCCAAATCCATTTATAATTTACATAACCTGAAATTAAATACACAGAGCCTATGAGAATGCATGTTTGCTCCACGGCCAAAAACAACACACTATTAATCTTAAAACCCAAGTCTATTTATTACAAGCCCGAAGGCGAATTTAAACCCCACGGAGAACCCCAAAACCAAACGATGAAACAACACACAAATAGGTTGAGAGACAATAAGCGTGAGCTTGTTCGTAAAGGCTTACCTTGCACTTCTCTCACAGTTAAACCCATGACAGAGATTGAGCCACACTTCTTTTCACCATACCTCAGTGCCTGCAAACACCCAACAAAATGATAAGTTAGGAGTATGGCAACGATATAGGCTTCAAAACAAAACAAAAAATGTAGGCATGAAACCCAAGGCAAAGATTACCTTCCAATTCTAGAGGTTTCCTCCATTTTCCTCCTGTGCAGAGCCAAGACCAAACCCCGAATGACTAGTGAAATGATAAAACCATCATGAGCTAAGCCTATTTTCAGGTTTCCACAAAAATCAAGGTGCATTAATGGCACCAGCTGGTTTCCAATATCAAAGCCAAAAACCCACTTTTCCATAGTTGATATCATTTCTAGACGATAGTCTTCACTACCATGCATTTCATTAAACCCAAATGTAAATGTTTCAACCATATGATATGTTGCCACCCAAAATCATATTACAACATTTATTATTATAGAAACATTATGTTTGGTACATAGTCCATGTATATCATGCACTAGTCCAAGGTTTAAGCCACAAGGCATACAACATATAAACCATAGGCTTAAAGCCTTAACCCAATACAATGTGATTTCCGTAAGCTTAATGCTTAGTGAACATGGCTTATGAAATATGGCATGTTAATATTTAACCCTTATAAAAATAAAAGGTCTTGTTTTAAGCCAAGATCATAACCTACAAATAAGAAAATATAGGAGATGTTAATACTATTAATAAATAAACATAGAACGTAAAAGTATATTAAGTTATAAAAAGATTAAACATAAACCATAAGGAAGTATAAGTAGTGCATAGGAAATTTAAGATGTGATAGCTAAATTGACGAAAACAACACTTACCACATTATGAATCAGAGTCGGTAAGGAACCGTAACAACTAGAAGTAGGTCCTTTAGGATCATGATGTTCAATAATCTTTAAATAAGACCTTGTTTCCAAAGTATGAACTGCATGTGAATTAAAAGAGGTGCCTTAGTTCAAATAAGTAAGTAAGCCTGAAAACAAGTAAACACTTTTACCTCTCAGATTGTCATGGGAGAATGAGTCCCACCACTCTGCCCACTTGGTTTCCACAAACAAAGTTAAATTAGGACTTTATAGATAGCAAGTAAGACTATGCAGAAAGGATGAAGCATTTAAATTCAGTAACTGCACTTATGCGACACATGTCTAAACATAAGAACTAAGCAATAAACATCGTAAGTAAAATACATCAATAATAGTGATTGAAAGTAAAATGTCAGAACGTAAGAATAGCTTATGAATAAATAGTGGTACATTTAGTGTACATTATATTTCCGTAAGTCAAATAATGTTCCGTATAGGTAGTATTTACTAGCCTAATAATTTTTATTTTTTTTTCAATTTTTGGGGACATTACACAAGGAGAAGTAAGAAATAAGCTGTGGAGTCATTCACCAACCAACTCACTAACATCAGTAGTGAGTTTGAGGTCATCTATACTAGCTTCTAGGACTTCATCATCATCTTTTGCATGTGCTTATTCTTGTTGGAATCCTTAGAGATCTAAGTTACGTGGCTGGGGATGAGCCACATCATAGTGTTGGAGACTGTTGGTGTCCAAGTTTTGGATCAGTTGGAAGTAGTTGTGCACTAAGAGAAAAAAAATTGTAGTCACACCCCAAGATCAGTTAGAGCCTCCACGTTGAGTTCACTTAGAGACTGCACACCACCAATGTAACAAACATAAATAAGAAAATAATTAAATATATTTATAAGTTAGGTTAGTATGAAAAGAGGCATCTCCTCATCATGAATGTCCAAGCCATATTAAATGCCATGAAATCTTTGTAATATCCATCATCTAATATATTATAATATTTATCATTCAAAATGATAGTCGGATTCGACTACTAACGGACCAACCGGATTTAGTTGCTCCATTTGGTGTCACAGCGGATTCGCTCCTGCACTTTGAGCTCAAACTCGGCTCATCAATCCTTGATTTCTTCTGCTGCTCCATTTCACCACCTGTCACTTCATCCCAACTGCTTCCCAAAGAAAAAAAAACAAAAAACAAAAAACAAAAAAAATAAAAACAAAAAAAACCAACATCCTTCATCCTGCGTTGCTCCACCATCTTCCACGCACCCAGCTCCTTCCCTTCCCATATACTGTCGCCGTAATATGATCACATCATCTTCCTTCACCCTTCACCTTTCACTCCTTCCACCTCCATATCGCATCTACCTCTTCTTTCTATGCCACCCACACTCCAACCATCAGGCCAACCATCCCTCACGCTCCCTCCACGTTGCACCCACCTCCACACACCCACCTCTGCACAGTCACCTCCTCAGTGAATCCGTCTCTTTTCACCTCCCATTGCTGCTCCCTCCATTCTACGCCCACCTCCATGTTGCATCCCACGCGGCACCCACCTCACGCCCGCCATCCCCTTGTTGCGCTTCCAACCGAATCCGACCAGCCCCTTCCAACCTGCTTTCAATTGTCACCTCCCACCTTCCAACCGATCTGCTGCTCCACATACATGCGTTGTCCTCCTCATTCACGCCATCATTCCCATTCCTCATCGACGCCATCATTCCCATGCATAGTCGCTCAACTTGTCCTTCCTTCTATCCACGGCTAACCCTAACCTGCAACCAAATAAAAACAAACAATATTAATCAAAACCATATATTATTATTATTATATTATAATATTTATTAAAACAAAAACAAAAAAAACAAACTATATACCAAACATTATATATAGTTAAAAATCAAATATTATATATTATTATTATAATATTTGTTTAAAAAAAAAAAAAAAAAACTATATACAAAATATTATATAGTTTATGAAAAAAAAATATTAATTAATTAATTAATTAATATATTATTATTCAAAATCTCACCTTAAAAGGCCAAAATAGCGTTCTACAAACATCCATGGCATCTTATAGTAAGAGTGAGGAATTCATAGATCTCCTTGAGGAAATCCTTAAGGACATAGATGAAATAAAGAAAACTATGGACAAAACATTTAAAGTAAATGTAGAGGGAGGTGAAAATGATGTCGAAGAAGCCATCCAAGTTGATGAAAAATAAAGGTGATCCTGACCAACATTGTGATAAGAGACAAGCCGATGTTGATAACAATAAAGATGATCAATTCTGCAACGAAAATGTCACAATCACAAACACACGAAGGACATATATCATCACAAAGACGGCTATAAAGAACATCAAGGGAAGAAACTATAATATCTATCAGACACAAGATAAGACCGGTGTTCTTATGAGAATTATAAGCACAAGGATCCCGTTGAAGGGAACTAACACAAAATATGTTGGGGATAACAACATGAAAATAGTTAAGGTCGTAATGTATGTTGAGCATGTTGAATTGAGGACAAACATAGTTAAAAAAAGAAATCACACAAGTAGAAAAAGCGTAAACAAAACTTCACCAAGTTCATACTTATTGCAAATACTAAGACATGATAATCAAAATGAGGTAGTGGTCATAATCAAAATCGCTCCTCTCAAGTCATCAGTGCGACATAGAGGCAGAATAAAAAACGACATTAGGAAAATATTCAATCTTTGAGGACAAAGATCCTTTAAAGGGAGTAGCAATGTAACAAACATACATAAGAAAATAATTAAATAATTAAATATATTTATAAGTTAGGTTAGTATGAAAAGAGGCCTCTCCTCATCATGAATGTCCAAGCAATATTTAAGGCCGAGACATCTTTGTAATATTCATCATCTAATATATTATAATATTTATCATTCAAAATGATAGCCGAATTCGACTACTAACGGACCAACCGGGTTCGGTTGCTCCAACCAATAGTTTTGAAGTTTTTAACCTAAGCCTATATAAAGACATATTTTGTAAAGGGATGGGTTTTATTCGAGTTCTAATATGACCTGAGGATTACAGTCAGTGAGTAATGCTATGATGTATTTTGTGTTGTAATTTTATGCCATTTATAGAATGAGGATTGTATTGAGATATAAATAAGAACTATTTATATCTTGAGTTGAATGCGTAGCCATGAACTATACACACTTTTGAAATGGATATAATATAGTTGTTGTCTCAATTTTCCTTTTGCAGTTTCTTAATGATTAAATGTATGATGTTTTTTTAGTAGTTTAGAAGATGAATGCTAGATTGTTTATATCTAAAATACATAATTAAATGAAGGAATAAATGCATTAGTGGTTATATGGAATCCATGATTCATTTCCCATCCTTAATTGGTCTCTTTAATTTAAAGAATAAATGCATTCTAAGCGTTCCTTAAAAGAAAGGGATCTGAGGAGGGAATTGATCCCATTCTTTTCACATGGATTGCAAACAAAGTTTCCCTGGCCTGATAAAATAGAGGAGAAACAACCAAAAAAATGTAAGAGGAGAAAGAATGGTGTAATAACACTACACAACTTCTTTTTTCATGACCTCTTATAACCCCTTGTAATATGAGCTTCATAAGCCATTCAAATTTACTCTTCAACTATACCCAAAATCACTTTCACGCAATTTCAATTCAAACCATTTAGCAATACAATAATAATTGCAACTTCCTTCTGAACTCAAATTAATATTCAGATGCAAATGTCAAAATACAAGTAAGAGCACACAACATGCGTGAATTTCCATTTACGAAGTTGCATCTGATTATTATTATTATTATTATTATTATTATTAATCATCATCATCCACAAGTTCCATATGCCAAATACGACAACATAAACACAATAATTTGGTTTACACACAAAGTGTATTTAGTATTATTAACAACAAAATATGGAAATGGTTAATATATGGAAATAGATAACTAGCAAAAGAAAAACACTATGTTATTGGAGGATTCAAAGAGAGATCCAGTAGAGTCAAATTAGATGTTTTTTTAAGATACTTATATATATTATGGGGTTCCTACATATTGTAAGTTAAATGTTTTAATTTTTGAATTTAATTTATAATAAAAGAATAGGTGTAAGTTAAATATTTTAAATTCTGAATTTATTTTTAATAAAAATATAATTTGACTAATGGAAACTCACAATTTTGATAAAGATTAGTGTTAGATTTTTATCATTCAAGATAGCATTATATTAGGATCTTTTATTGAGAGAATAACAAGCACATCAATCAAACACAAGAGACAATAGACACAAAGATTTTCCTCGAGAAAACCAGAAAGGAGAAAACCCCGCAACTTCCTCAAAGATAGAATCACACCAAAAGTAAAACCCAAAAAACAGTAAGATGATCTCCCGACAGCAATAGTCTCTCTCTCTTGTCCTAGCTTCTTCTTCTCTCTCAGTTATGTGCTACAACTGAGTGTGAGTGAATGTGTGTTAAATAGAGAGGCTCACTCTCTATTTATACTAATTCCTAACTTGAAAATAAATCACTAGGGACAACTTCTCTAGGAGAGTCTAATAACCCTAGGGCCTCACAACTGTGGGGACTTTAACCCTTAATCAATAATGAGGGTTACACTCTATGACTTGAAATGACTTGTTTACATTATTGAATCTCCTGATAGGAACATCGGGGCATGACATGACTCAATTAAATTACAGATACTTCACAGAATAAACATCAGGGTGTTAGCACCAAGATTGACCCCAAAGGTTGAGGGAGGCCCTCTCCGAGGTAACAGCAGAACCACTTTAGACTGCGCCTCTGGCCTTGCATAGTTAGAGAGGGATCTCTCGCTTGTATTTAGGCTTACTCTACATAATATATTTGATTAAGGATAGTCACGAGGCCGGACTCCTAAAATGGGACAAAGTGTATTAAGGTGAGATGCAGGTGGGATTATCACGTCAAGGGACCATTGGAAATGGAGTCAAAAACCTGGGTAGGGAACATTTGTAGGAGGAAAATAATGGCATGGAATTGTAAATAGAGGCAATATAGTCGTCGATCTCGCAATTAGGAGATATTTAGCGGGTGGTTAGGGGATGAGAGAGAACAGCCCATCATGTAGACCACTAGCAAGATGAATTCCACGCAACTTTAGAAGAAAACTTGATAAATGTCTAAAACAACGGGCAGAGTAGAGCATGTATGAATTCCAAAATATTATACACTCAGTCACAGACATGAAAGAAATCAACGAAATGGAATGAAAACAGGATGTACATTTCACTTAAATAAAATACATATTGAAAGAAGCAACGACACATGAATCTCTGTCTTAAGAAACAACTCTTCCTCTACAATTTTATTCATAACACAGGCACCATATCTTATTTTACAAAAGAGAACCTCAGCCCTTGAAGGTTTCCCCACCCTCCAGCTAACTTTTTTTCCCCCTATCGGCAGTGCATTTATAATACTTTAGTGCTGAGATTATTCTCCCAAACAAACCTAAGAAACTGTTTCTAGTCACAATCATGCATTAACAGTATAGAGAGTGGAGCTATTGCCACGATTTACAAATATAATAAACTTTATGGAGCAAGTGGGTGCACTCGGCCAAAATGACAGCTTGACGTGCTCGACCTTTATTATGGATTATGAGTATGACGCCCCCTTCTCTATCCGAAGTATGTGTTTCTGCCATGTTCAAATGAAGCTTTTTGAATAGGTGCACATCGATAGGGAAGTTTGTAACCTTCCCCTCCTCAAATTCATCTGCCACCTCCTTCTTCGGGTAACACTATTGGACGCAGGGTCCAAAATAAGGGCTGCATTGCTTCTGGCCGAGGCAAGCCTTTTTGGTGGCTTATCATTCTTATACTCCTCACCCTCAGTGAGGCAATCTCTCCCACAGGCAATAAGGTGTATCATACCTACACCAGCCCCATCACCCTTGGTAAGTGGACTTCACAAACATGGTTGTGCGAGCTTTAAACCCCTGATGCTCTCATCCAAACAAATGCCTATACAGGGATCAGTCCAAGACTGTCTCCTTCTGTGGAGGCTTTGCGGGTAGCGATGGTATCAGGGGTTCCTGGAAAAACACTTATGGGGAGTAAGTGTCCCAACGCTGCGTCATCGGAGGTGAGGGTATCTGAAGGTGGGTGTATCTCTCAAAATTATTCATGTCTAGGCCCCGATGGATAGTGTCATCCTTGGCATGCAATACCAAGGTGGTGGGTAAGTGTGGGAATTTTCTCATTGACCATCAGCACCCCCATATAGATAAGCTTTTCAAACTAGATCTCCATCATCAAACTCTTTGAGCTTCTATGGATTCGCGACGAAGCATAAACTTGGGTTCTGGAAATATGTTAGCTCATCCCCAATGTTTCGAAGGTAGTGTATATAAGGCTTTAAGGCTAACCTTTACAATGACTGGTCAACATTCTCGCACATTCTGTCATCGAGTGTTTTCAGTATCAGCATGTGTGAGGGCGCGAGCAGAGTGATCCTTTACCTGTTGGGGATCTAGTCCCATCATTTCATCAGTCGTGGCACCTTACTGTCAGCTGTGGGAAGTATTTTTGGATGTCAACTTGTACAGTTGATCCATGATGCAAAGCTCATGAAGTGGACACTCCCATGATTCCTTTTTTTGTGATGTAGGAAATAGAATGGTTTCCTCCTTTGTGTTGGCCTCACCCCATGTGAGTAGCGGGTTCGTCGGTTACTTTCCTTACTTCTGCAGGTCAAATCACACAAAATCCGCCTGTCTTTGCGCTATTTGACTCTGCCATAGGGATGATTTCACCTATACACATGCTACAAATGGGGTCAGGGAATTGGCCAATCTATTGGGAGGCAGATTACACGTATGAACATCCCTTCCCCTGTCATCTCTGCACTAGATGAGATACCTGCAGCATGGAGGCCTCCTCATCCCTCCGATTTTTTTTTTTGAGGGGGGGGGACCTTTCACATCCACCGTCCATGTTTTTTCACTTCGGCCTTCAACTTCACCTTTCTTGATACAATGGGCCTCTTTCGATCATGACACATTCTTACCTGTCTATCGGGATCGACCCCTTCATGAACCCGTTGATCTGAGTGGGTCCTACCACCCCCTCATGAACCGATACCATGATGCTATCCATGCTAGTCTGGATTGAAAAAAGAACCTCGACCGTAGATCCATTCCCTTCTTTGTCATGACCATCGATATTAGTGGCTGGTATAGCTTTTCACCATTTGAAATCGTGACTTTATCTACACAAGTCTGGTTTGTAAAATCGGCTCGGATCGTAGATTTGCTTCTGATTTCATGTCTGCCATCAAAATTTTCTCGCTTTTAATAAATTCACAATTTGGAAAAACTCCTTCCATTGAGCATGTTTTCTCAGCAAAATTGTTTCAAGTCGTTGATCGGGCTTTGCCTTGATCTCAGCCTTTCATATGTTTTCCTGCTTTAACGGACTCAACTAAAGCCAACTTTGATTGTTCACCTGCGTCTTGGGCCAAAACCATGATCTATCATTGTTCTTCTTCCTTGTCATCCCAGATCACTAGGTTATGATGCCTGTCTCTATCGTCCATGTTGTCGTGAGCCTTTACCCCCGGAAGAGTCTATCACCATAGATTGATCTCTTTCATCATCTGACAGTTCTAAAATGTGGGCCATGCACTTGTGATAACCTGAAGGGTGTTCACATAATGTTTAAAGGAATGGAACCCTCCTCGAACTCTGTCAAGCCCCTAAATTTACTATTGCAAATAGAGTGTTAAAACAGGGTACAATACATAAGATATATGAGTGAATACATTCCAAAGTTACAAATACATGAACACTCCCTCTTAACTAGGAAGGTATTCTCTCGACACAATTTATTAGCACAAGTCTTATTCTCTGTATCATCTAGATCATCATCAAGTTATCTTCATCTTCAATTCATCTTCATGTTCAAGTCATCTTCATCTTGGATTTAGATCATCATTGGATCATCACGAGTGCTATCTCAATTCTACTCATCACAAGAAGTTCTACAGAGCCAACCCTTTTTCATGCTGGTTGTAGGCCTAGCCTCTAGGTAGGTCTTCATATTCTTCAACACTTATATCTGACCCAGTCAGAAAGGCCCACCTAGCACTTATATCTGACCATGGGAGGGCCCAGCCTATGCCCATGTCAGAATGGCATGCCCAACACTCACATATGACCATGAGAGGAACACATCCACCATCATGTCAGAAAGGCCCAGCCCTTATATCTGAGCATGGGAGCACCTGTCCTTCCCCCATGTTAGAATGGCCTAGCCCTTACATCTGACCATGGGAGGGCCCAACCTTCCCCCATGTCAGAATGGCCCAGCCCTTACATCTAACCATGGGAGGGCCCATCCTACCCCCATGTCAGAATGGCTCTGCCCTTACATTTGACCATGGGAGGGCCCATCCTACCCCTAGGTCAGAATGGATCTACCCTTACATCTGACCATGGGAGGGCCCATCTTGCTCCCATGTCAGAATGGCTCTTCCCTTACATTCGATCATGTGGGAGCCAATCCCACAGTCATATCAGAATGGCTCTCAGCTCTAGGCTGATTATTCCTGGTAACTGACCAGGTGCCTCCATTTTCCAAGAGAATGGACTTCAGCACTTATAACTGATCATGGAAGGAACCAATCCTCTCACCATGTCAGAAGGGATCATAGAGTCGTCACTTCCCTTTGGAAGGAACCTTGATCTGGAGAACAGAAAGCTTCTCCCTGAAGTACTCAAAATTCACTCTAGCTAATGGCTTGGTCAACACATCATCTATCCACTGGTCCGTCGCAACATATTGGAGCTTCACTACTCCTCTCTGCACCATATCCCTAATATAGTGGTATTTGATCTCGATATGCTTCAACTTGTCATGGAACATCGGGTTCTCTGACAACTTCACACAACTCTGGTTGTCGCAATATATACTAGTAGCATCCAACTGGGGATCAAATAAATAAGATAGTAGCTTCCTCATCCACACTACTTCACAACTAGCTGAACAAGCTGCGACATACTCTGCTTCGACTATACTTAATTAGTGCCACACAGGATTATTTCCTAATAAACCAATATATCACACTTGATCCCATACTGAGGCAGCACCCCAAAGTTCTCTTCCTATCAATGGCACTCCCTAACCAATCAGAATCCACATAAACCTCCAGGATAATCTTCTGATCTGCCTTATACTTGAGCCCATAATCAATTGTATCCTTTAGGTACCTTAGAATATGCTTTACAGCAATCAGGTGAACATGTCTAGGATATGTCAAGAACTGGCTCAATGTGTTCACCACAAACCAAATATCTGGTCTTGTATTCGTCAAGTACATCAACGATCCAATCATCTGACAATACATCGTAGCATCAACCGCTTCTGATGAAGCATCACTCAATATATTTAGGTTCTATGCCATAGGTGTGGTCATGGCCTTGTAGTCCATCATTCTGAATCTCTTCAGGATTTATACCACATACTTCCCTTGTCCCAGGGAAATTCCATCTGCATTCTGCCACACCTCCATGACTAGAAAATAGTGCATCATACCCAATTCCTTCATCTCAAACTTGATAGCAAGCTTCCTCTTCGTATTAGCAATCAACTCATCCATACCTGTTACAAACAGATCATCTACATACAGTAGGACTATCACTGGGTTTCCTTCTTCAATCTTGTAGTAAAGATTGGAATCTGCTTTACTCTTGATAAAGCCCAAACTGGATAGGAAGCTATCAATTCTTTCATACCATATCCTAGCTTCCTATTTCAAACTGTCCAGGGATTTATTTAATTTCCACACATGAGTCTCCCTATAATGTGTCTCAAAACTGAGTGGCTACTCCACATACACTTCCTCTTCTACTACACCATTCAAGAAAGCAATCTTGACATCCATCTGGTGTATCTTCCATTTCATCACTACAGCAAGAGAAAGTACTGATCTGATGGAAGTGTATCTTGCTATAGGTGCAAAAGTTTCTTCATAATCTATTCCTTCTTTCTGGGAGAAGCCACGAGCCACAAATCTTTCTTTATATTTCTCTATGCTGCCATTTGCAGCATTCTTTATCTTGTAGATCCACTTGGAAGTCACGACAGACTTCCCCTCTGTTCTAGGGACAACATCCCAGACATCATTCTTCATGATCGACTGGTACTCCTCGATCATAGTATCCTTCAATTATGTCTTCTTTGCCGCTTCTTCATAGTTGGAAGGTTCTTTATCAATAATGTCACATAACATGGCTAGATAACCGGAGCAGGACCTAGTTCTTTCCTCTCTTTGTGTATTTCTTTTGGAGCCCCATATCTTTTTGCACCTTGGATAGCCTCTTGTACCCATGCAGGTTTCCTCTTGTGAGGATTATTCTCTTGGGGTGGATCTACAGGTTCCTGGGGTTCTTCTATTTCTCGATATTCATCTTGATTTGCATCGTTCATAGTTGTATCTTGAATTCTGGGTACTTCTGTTTCTTTAGGTTCTTTAGCTGGTTTCTTTCTAGATTTGTTGTAAGCTGAATCTTCGTTGAATGTTACGTCTCTTCTTATGTCAAATTTCTTGAATCCTGGGAACTATATTCTGTAAGCTTTCAAGCTTTCACTGTATCCCACAAATATACCCTTCTTTCCAGAAGGATCTAACTTTGTCCTCTTTACTTTTGGAATGTGTATGTATACAGGACAGCCGAATATTCTGATATGGCTGACTTTTGGTTTCTTGCCAAAAAATACTTCTTCAGTTGTCTTGTTCTCGAGTACTCTATGTGGAGTACGGTTTTGTACATACACCATTGTTCTGGAAGCTTCTACCCATAGATGTATGGGAAGATCTTGATCATGAAGCATGGCCCTTGCAGCTTCCATGATCATTGTATTCTTCCTTTTTGCAACCCCATTCCATTGTGGATTATATGGAGTGGTTATCTCCCTCTTAATCCCTGAATCTTTGCATAACTCTATGAATTCATTTGATGTGAATTCTCTGGCATTGTCTAATCAAAAGGTCTTGATCTTATTTTCTGTGTGGTTCTTGATTAAGGTTTTGAATTCCTTGAGCTTGTTGAATACTTCATCTTTGTTCTTTAAGAAGTATATCCATGTCTTCCTAGAAAAATCATCAATGAATGAAACATAGTATACATACCAACTTAATAAATTGAATGACATTGGTCTACATACGTCGAAGTGAATGGTTTCCAAGATCCCTTTTGCCTTGCTCTTGCTACTTGGAAATGCCTTCTTTCTGTTCTTTCCTTTTGCACATCCTTTGCAGACACCATCATGTTTTGTTTTTATTTCGGGAAGACCTTCAATAACTTTGCTTGCAAGTGGTAGTGTGCTATAGTGCACATGTGCAAGACTTCTATGCCAAAGTTCATTTGGCTCTACTGAGTCATCAACCAAAGCTTGTTTTGATTGGCCCTTCAATTTGTATAGTCCTCCCTCTTTCTTTCCAATTACTACTACATCATCTATAGTCTTTCCCTTTGGCCACATAAGGACTTAGCCATCCACAAATGAAACCATCATGCCTTTTGCATATAATGAAGATATGGAGAGGAGATTCTTCTTTAGAATTGGTACAAATAAGACATCCTTCATCTTCATAGACTTTCCAGAGTCTAGTTTATATGAGGATTCACCACTACCTTTTATTGGATATGGGTAGTCATCCCAAATTTTCACCTTGTGGGGTGGCTCGTGTTTTGATAGTTTCACAAATGATTCTTTGAATCCCATCATATGTTTGGAGGCCCCACTATCTATAAGCCAATCACCTCTTCCATGAGTGATAGTTCCGGTGAGAGAGGAAATAAAAACATATTCTTCATCACTTGAAGAAACACCATTTTCTTGTTTGACTCTATTCTTGGAAGGTTCATCATCCTCTGTAGCATGAGCATGATGTCTTCTCTTGTTTTTCTTCTTCTTGTGGGAGTTTCTTTTGTTTCTAGGACAATTTCTGGCGTAGTGTTCTATCTCATCACAAGTATAACATCTGAGTTGAGTTTTTCTGGAGTGATAATGCTTACCTTTAGAATGATGATGGTCCCTTCTGTTTTTCTTAGACTGTACTATGAGAGCTTGATCTTCACTTCCCATATTTTATTCTTAGGCTGCTGCTCGAGCTTCTTCTTGTGAGCATTCCTCCCATAGTCTACTGAAGGTGACTAGCTTTCTTCTAGCATAGATCCCTTGAATGAAAGAGTCACATGATCTGGGGAGACCATTCAAGGTGGTCGTTACAATCTCTGCATTCTCCACTTCTTCATCCACTACTTCAAGTTGTTCTTTGATCTAGAAGACCCTTGTGAAGTATGACTGTATGGTCTCTACATTCTGTATCTTCACATTCTTCAACTGGTTCCTCAAAGTCATCTTCCAGTTTATGTTCTTTCCTTTAAACAATTTGGTTAGGGAATAAAACATAGCTTTAGGTGTCTTTAGGAAGGACACTTGTGGTATGAGGTGATCCTTGATTGAATCAGAAATAATACTCTTAGCCATGACCAATTTATTTTTGTGTAAGGCCTTAGCCTCATCTCCCTCTGGAACTAGAACTTATTCATTGATGTAAGAGTCCAACTCATTTTCTTCTAGGACCAGGGAGATCCTATATGTCTAGGCTTGGAAGTTATCATCTCACTCAATATTTTCATCAAGCTTGGTATGATGAGACATCTTAACTGAGAACCTCAAATGGAAATACAAAATATTTATATCTTACCAATTTGAGAAGCTGAAAACTGGATCTGGGGCTGATCTTATGCAGTGCTGGTTTTCTAGAAAATTAGGGTTTGACTTTCCCAAATTTCTACCCAACAAAAAAAATTGATTTTGATCTCTAAACTTTGATTTTGGGGAGGAGATCAATCCAAGCCTGGGCTTACTAAAAAATTCTACTTTTTTGGAAAGCCCTAATTTTCGATAGCAGTGTCGAGTAAAACACTGAAAATGCTCAAAAACAGATTTTGTTTTGATAGAAAGATGCGCCCTGGAGAGGAGATTCATCAAAACCTTCTTTTTTATGAAAATCTATGGAGAGAGATCCAAAAAATAGGAAGCCCTAGTTTCTGCAGCTGCATAGTGTCTTCTTCTCAGGTTAGCTTTGATACCATGTTAGATTTTTTTCATTCAAGCTAGCATTATCTTAGGATCTTTAACCGAGAGAATAACAAGCACATCAATCAAACACAAGAGACAATAGACACAAAGATTTTCCTTGGGGAAACCATAAAGGAGAAAACCCCACAACTTCCTCAGAGATAGAATCAACACCAAAAGTAAAACCCAAAAAATAGTAAGATGATCTCCCGACAGCAGTAGTCTCTCTCTCTCTCTCTTGTCCCAGCTTCTTCTTCTCTCTTAGTTATGTGCTACAACTAAGTGTGAGTGAATGTGTGTTAAATAGAGAGGCTCACTCTCTATTTATGCTAATTTCTGAGTTAACAATAACTCACTAGGGCCGAATTCTCTAGAAGAGTCTAATAACCCTAGGGCCCCACAACTGCTGGGACTTTAAGCCTTGATCAATAAGAAGGGTTACACTCTATGACTAGACATGACTTGTTTACATTATTGAATCTCTCGATAGGAACATCTAGGCATGACATGACTCAATTATATTACAGCTACTTCTTGGAATAAACATCACGGTACAATACATAAGATATACAAGTGAATACATTCCAAAGTTACAAATACATCGACAATTAGATATAATATATTTCACATGGGTGAAGAGTGTTTTCCTTTGTAAGTGTAATTTTTTTATATTCAATTATTATTTATTAAATTTTTTGTTAGAATATATTTGTAACATACCCATAACTGAAAATTAAATATTTATTATTTTTTTTAGAAAAACATTATGTTGTAAAGTTTTATAACCAAGTTGGTCAAGGACGACTGTAATTGAAGAATTATTTATTTTAATAATTAAAAGAAGAGACACCTATCCAAGAGAGATTTTTAAACATGAGTGTTCACTAACCCAATAGGAGGAATGAACAACTGTAGAAGGATGGTTGACAAGTGGCAACACTAGCATTTCACTTTCTAGATGTTGCAAGAAGCATAATCCATAAAATTGTGGTCATGTTCACTGAGAAGGGGGAACTGAGCTGATGGATCATTTAATTCCGGAAGTGACCCAAAGACCTAGGAAATATTATAGATACCATCCAATTGAGCAGGAGGCTCACTACTCATTCTGATATCTATGTGAATGAACCTTGTGACTGCTACAAACTAAAAAGTCAGGCACACAAGGAATTTGACAAGGGGATAGCTAAAGTGGAGTTTCTGAGTTAAGTTTATTGTTGAGGACTAAGTTGCAACAAGATTTTTGTGTGGGATATATTCAGATATCTTAGTCCTAGTGGTTTAGTGAACATGATTGGAGGTCCTAAGCAAGTAGTTACTGGCTGCTTTAGGAGAAGGTTGGGTGGAATAGTCTTCCTTGGGTGTTTGTACCCTTTCTACATATTATCCGGGTTCAACTATTATTTAATTATGAATATGTACATTTATTTGAAATATGCTCAGTAACTTTAAATGGAATTATTGGATATATTATGTACTCTAGATATCGAATCTATTAGAAAAACTACATTTCTATTTATTTAAGTTAAGCGTTAAATTGATTGGTTTAGTATTTTTCATAAAGTATTCACTTAGCCTAAATAATGTTCTTCTTTTCTCTCAATAAAATCTTTAGAGTATTTCTACAATTTCTAAAATACTAGTATTAGGAGTATTTCATCTGTTAGTAAAGGTTTTTAAGTATTTAACTAACCTTATAAATAAATTTGTCATAAAGATCCTTATAGTATAATTATATCGAATTAAAAGGACGAAAACTAGTAATAAAGACAACACTCTTAGATAGCTCCTTAAACTAACTTATTGAGTGCACATTTCTAAATATATAAGGGTTGAAACCTATAATCAAAAGTATACTCTGTATAGATGTGTCTATGCACAGTTTCAAGATTTACAGCTTTTGTAACTTCAATCATTAAATAAACCATCTTGTGTATATCGAGAACCCTAGATACAATTGGTAAGAAAACTATAAATAAAATTAATAAAGGAGTTAGGTTTCATATTTCATAAACATTAATTTCTTGAAATACCAAATCAATTTTATCGATAGGATGCAAGACTGGTTACACGTTGTAAGCCGAGTTGGCATCGTGATCTATAGTTTCAGTACTTACAAATTCAAAATGTAATAGTTATAGGGCTTATACCTCTAGTCTTAAAAGACATTCAAAATCAACCTATTAATGGATTTTTAATTAATAAACAAGGGACATATTTACAGCTCCTAATAAGGAATCAATAAGATAAGCACTAAACTTTGTTATGTTTTAAGCACAAATAATCACTTATTAAAGCCAAGATTCAACGGTGAAACCCTCATGGGTCTCTTGCAAGTTAGAAAACCCTTTTCTATTTGAACAATGGTTATCTATGATAGTGTCCTCATGGAATTATTATTGTATAACCTGAAATAACATTAAGGGAGGCCTCACGATGTAAAAATCGTTAAACTATCCTGTATAAGATTTCCCAACATGCTAACTATGAATATAATTGAAATGACTATGTTCCAAAATCGAAATCCAAGACTGTAAATATAAATGCCTCACGTGCTAGATTAAATAGATTTTAATATTAAATTTAAACAGTAGTAATTCTATGTATTCAAGTGACTCTATGGTCCTTTCTCCAGATTTGAATGTAACAGGAAAATGGCTCACGACCACAACACATTATTGCATAGACAACAAATGGAAGAGTCAATATGAATTTATAACCCTCACCACATTGCTAATAATCAATATCTTTTTCTAGAATCATTACGGCTCTCAGTCCCAATTGATCATGATAGTAAGGGCCTCATGGCCATAATTAATTTTACAAACTGTAAAACAATGAGTAAAATTGATATACAAGTATAGGGAAATTATACACAGTCGCAATGATGAAAAAGAAAACCATGCCACAATATTGGTAATTTTAAACAGTAACTACCATTAACAGATATCTTATGGCCCTCTCCTTAAAAGCATACTTTACAGGGAAAATATGTCACAGTCGTAATATCTTAGGTTAACTTCTATTGTAAATCACAAAACAAAACTATGAACAGTAAAACAACACTGTATGCTTTTTACAACATCAAGTCTCTTTTACAAATTCCTCACGACTTCTCAGTTTTAACAACATGTAAACATGTAAACAAAATGGAGGTTTGGATAAACAAAATGAAATGCATCATAAACATAACATCCAACTTGATAAATAAAAACATGAATTTTATACAATCTTGCATGGGGTCCTTCTTTTAAAAGAATATTTACAAACACAATCATAGGTTGTTACCAAAAAGAGACAAAACCCTGTCATAGTCTTTAAGTCAAACTTCATAAATTCCATCGACTTTAAAGTCAATTTGTTTTCCCTTCGTTACATTTCTTCGAGGAGAAAAGTAAAAACCTTCATAAAATTACCAAAGGAGATGTATCACACTGAAAAATAGGTGCATAGATACTTCCCCAAATATATGGGGATGAATATACATTAAGATAAAAACTATTGTTCCACAGAGACATGAGAGATGAATCCATAGGTTTACTATATATAAGAGCTTCGTGGCCTGTATCGAAATGAAAACTACATCGCAGAGAGCCAATCTTGTTATCTCCTGCACACATTTTATCCTAAGAGTTTAATAATAGTTTTACAAAACCTTGTATAAGATAGAAATCCAATAATGGAAATGCAGATGGAGTGTTTACCTTCTTCATAGCCTTAAATCCAACTAGAATCATCCAAACTGCACTAGAATGAGGTTTATAAACCCTAACAGTGTTTTGTTCAATCTCAGACAAGTTTAGAATATGTCGAGGGCCAACTTTGTTGGCTCCTCCATCTCTCGTTGTAGACAGTGGAACAATGAGGTCAAGCAGTCGAAGGCCAAGTGCCAAAATGAGAAAACATTTAACATCAACTAGAACCCCATTAAAAATACAAACGTAACCATTAACAAATATTAAAACCCCAGGGTTTTGCACCCTGTCCTTTTCCCTCCAATTGGAGGTGTTAATGCGACCACATGGCCTTCATGCAAAAGCTGTTATGTCATGACCTTTGCATATTGATTTCACTAATATAGATACAATGGTTTTTCTTTGAGTCACATCATAAATAAAAACCAAAACTCTATGCATATTATTCCCCACTTTGTATTTTATAACATATGGTAATCATAATACCTATGATTCGAAGGTGGAGACTTCCAAGCGTATGTTATAGTTTACGCATATAGAATATGTTTTGGTTATAATGTTTGCATGCTAAGAATATAGAGGATATAAGTATATAGTATGAATATCAAACTAGGTTAAGGCTTAGGTTAATTCCCAAGCTAAGGTGGATAACCTTTCCTTATTACCTTCTTTCTTCTTACCATAGGTTTGTTCCTCGGAAATTTTTTAAAAGTGATCGCATCCACCTCCGCAAAAGGAAAACAAGGTTCATGCATTAGTTGTAAATACTAAGTAAGACTATGACCCCTTTCTTTAACAACTCATAAGTGGAATGAAACTGAAGGAACAACAAGAAACTTGAGGGAACTACAAGCAATTTCTTTTACAACTTTGTAACCAACAGAGTCTTTAGAAGCAGTTTTGTCACATAATAGTATCAACTAGATTGTATGCCATAATATTAAGAAAAGGGTCATAAAAAATGCATGCTAATGATAGACACTAACATATGGCACATAAATCTTGGAGTTATTAATAAATCCATTATCATTATTACATAAGAACTATGAAGTATAACATCTCTGAGAATGATTTCCTAAGAACTTTTAAAGTTACATGCAGTAAATAATTTATTATTATTATTATGAAATTTAGGGATGTTACATGTGGTATCAGAAGAAGTTTTCAAACACTAGGTCTAATTGTCTCACTTGCATACCAAGTAAGAAAACAAATATACTGCTTTTGTTTACATTTAGTTCTATCCAGTAATATAAAATATGTTTTCCAAGAAAATGGAAGGTGTTGAAACATCTGCTGAAAATGGGTCTCAACACAACAACCCACACAACATTTATATAAAACTAAATAATCCACCTTCAGAGTTACTACAAACAATTAAGGAGTTAAAAGATGAAATGCAAACTATAAAAATGGATAATGAAATAATTCTGGAAATCAATCAGATGTTATTAGACAAAATGCATAACAAAGGAAAAGATAAGAGAAATGTTTATGAAATTGATTCTGAAACAACATCTTACAAACATAAAGGAAAGAAAGCAAAATATTTTGATAGTGAGTCTTCTTCAGATCTTAATGCAAGGTCACATAAGGGAAGGTATAAATACATAAGTGATAGTACTGAAAGTGACCATAAACCTAGTAGAAGGAATATAAACCCTATGAGGAAATTTATGGGGAATTTAAAAAAATAAAGCCTCCCATGGTTAATGGAGAAGTAGAAAAAGGTGAAGAAGATGAGGCTTGGCTGTCAGGAATAAAGAAATCTTTTCATATTTACAACTATTCTGACCGACTAAAATCCCAGATGGCTATTTACAATTTAACCAGAAAAGCTGATATTTGGTGGAAAGACATAAAAAGGGTCAAAAATCTGAAGGATATCTACTTAACATCGAGAGTTTTTAAAAAGTATTAATTTTTATTTTATTTTAAATGTACTATGAGGAAATATCTAAGGAATTCTATGAATTAAAATTGGGTTCAATGTCAATGAAAGAGTTAAGTAGAAAATTTCTAAGTCTGTTAAGATATGTACCTTACATACTTGATGAAAAGCCTAAAATACAAAAAACATTGAGTTTTCTTCGCACTGTCTTCAAAGGTAGGATTGATTTTGATAACCCGAGTACTTCATAGGAAGTTATGAGAAAAACTTATTTCTGTTATGAATAGAGTAAGAAAAGGGAAAGTTTACCTAATTGGAAGAATAAGAAGATAAGTCACTTTGACCAGAAAAGAAGAGGGTTTAAGTCGAAGAAGAGTTTGGGAATAAATCTAAAAATTTCTCTAAGAATAACTACAAGAGAGCATATTTTAAAAACAAAGTACCACATAATACTACAACACCAAAGGGCAGGGGTATGGCTAACAACTTTGTTAAAAATAATGAACATAAGGAATAGGTGAAATGATGGCAATGTCAAGGACCACATTATGCCAAGTATTGTCTGAATAGAAAATGAAACTTTAGCAAAGTGCATACCATTCAAGAAGAATAAATAGTTGGAGATGTGGAAAATGAAATTCCCAGAATAAATGCAACTTTGGAGAAGCGACGGGCAGACAATCAGACTTCTAAGGTGGAAGTGCAAGGTATGATACAAAACCAATCTGTTTCCATGTTGATTGATCGAGGTGCTAGTTTAAGTTATATATCTCCTAACATAGTGGAAAAGTGGATTTTATCTTTAAAAGAGTTTGAAAAATCTTGGTTGGTCTTGTTAGCTACAAGAACTAAAAGGAAAGCGGTAAATTATGCTGAAAATTGTAATTTGCTTATGAGTCAATTTGAAACTCGGTTCAAGTTAAATGTTTTACCATTAGGATCTTATGATGTCCTAATAGGAATGGATTGGTTGGAAAACCAGCAAGTGATTTTAAATTCTTTTCATAAATATTTTACTTGTTTAAATAATAAAGGAGAAAGAATTACAGTCACAAGAATACCTAGGAAAATTTTTGTTAGACAAATCTCAACCTTACAGATGAAAAAGGATGTAAGAAAAGGCTCTAAAGTCTTTGTTGTACACAAAATAAATAATGAACAAATTTGTAAATAATATAAGACAATATTCAAGGATATATCGATCTTGCAATATTTCTCAAATGTCTTCCCAAAATAAATTCTAGGATTACCTCCCAAAATATATCTAGATTTAACAATCGAATTAGTATGAGGAGCAGTACCTAATTTAAAGGATCCTTATTGAATGGACATATTGAAGATGACAGAATTAAAATTACAATTACAAGAATTATTAGATAAAAACTATGTAATACCAAGTGTATCCCCTTGGGGAGCACCGATCCTTTTCGTTAAAAAGAAAGAGGGTACATTACGTCTATTTGTAGATGACCATTAACTTAATAAAATGAAAATTAAGAATAGGTATCCTATGCCCTGCACTAATGATCTGTTTGATCATATACATAGAGCGACGATATTCTCCAAAATAGAGTTGAGATATGGATATCATCAAGTCAGAATTAAAGATGAAGATATATTTAAAACTTCTTTGAGAACTAGATAAATGTACTATGAGTTTTTGGTTTTTCCCTTTGGGATAACTAACGCTCCAACAACCTTCATGTGCCTAATGAACAATTTCTTAAGTAAATAATTAGACACATTTGTAGTCGTATTTATATATGACATATTAATCTATTCTAAAACAAAAGAAGAGCACAACAAACACTCGCATATATTACTACAAGTTTTAAGAGAACATCAACTATATGCTAAGCTCAGTAAATGTGAATTTTATAAAGATAAGATACAATATCTAGGGAACGTAATATCTGAAGAAGGGATATTGGAAGAATGAGATAACATAAAATAAATAGTTGATTGGCATGTCCCTAAGGATGTAACTGATGTATGATCCGTTATAGGAATAACAACGTCTTACACAAAGTTTATAGAATATTTTTTGAAAATTGCAAATTCTATAACATCATTATAGAAAAAGGGCAAGAAATTTGTCTAGGATCAAGTATGCGAAGAAAGATTTAGGAACTTAAAAGGATTATTAACCAGTGCACCCATTCTAAAAACAACACATCCAGACAAGGATTTTGTCATATGCACTAATGCATGCAACGGAGGTTTGGGTGGAGTACTAACAAAAGAAGGTCATTCAATTCCATATGAATAAAGGAAGTTAAAAACCCCAAAAAAGAATTACACAACTTATGACCTAGAGCTGGATGCCATAATCCATGCTTTAAAAATGTGGCACCGTCACCTAATAGGTAAAAGATTTTTTCTAATGTCTAATAACATAAGCCTAAAATATCTGTTTGATCAATAAAGTCTAAACGCAAGGAAATAGAGATGGTTAAATTTCCTTGGGTATGATTTTGAAATCAAACACATTAAAGGGAAAAAAAAATAAAGTTGTTGATTCCTTAAGAAGAAATGCAGTAACAAGTTTTATAGCTGCCATTAGCAGTTATAAAATTGAATTGGAAGATAAATTGGAAGAAGGAATAAAACTAGACATAAAATACAAGAGTTTAAAAGAAAAAGTAACTCGGAGTGTATCTAAAAATATAAATACAGATTGCAGTTTTAATGAAAAAGGTCTAATGCTTTATAAAAACATATTTTATGTGCTAAATATACCAGAAGTTAAACTATTTATTTTGAATTAACTACACAAAAGTCCTTATTCCAGACATCCGAGGTATCAAAAGATGATAACAACGTTGAGAAAATAGTATTTTTGGCCTAATATTAAAAATGAAGTTGTTGAAGTTTTAGCTAGGTGTATAGAATGTCAGCAAGTTATTATTGCACATCAACACCCAATAGATCTTTTACAACCTTTACCAATTCCAAATTGGAAATGGAAAGTCATTAGTCTTAATTTTTTAACTGGATTACATAAAAACTAGAAACAAAATGATTCAATAATGGTAGTTGTGGATAAACTAAGTTAGGAAGAAAACTTTATACATGTTAAAACAACTTATAAAGCTTTGAACATTGCTAACATATTGATGAAAAAAAAAAATTCGTTTGGATAAAATTGCAAAGGTAATAATTTCTGACAGAGATCCTGAATTTACTGGTAATTTTTGGAAATCTTTATGTAATCCCTAAAATTGTCCTCATGTTCCCTATTGTAATATCCCTCTTAAATGCCTCTGAATTTTTTATTTATTTTTCAATGTATTTATTCTCTCGTGAGGAGCTCAAGGCCAAGGCCCCACCAGCAGACTTGGACTTGGGAGGCTTAAGACATGAGTGCAACTTCATTCAGACAACCGAGACAACTAGGAAGAGAGACTAGTGACCCAGTTCTTCACAACCTAAATGATGTGGTAGAGGGAAGCTCGCTACGATAATTATTGGTAGGTTTCGTAGTCGCCAATTTGGGTAAGGGCGACATTAAAACAGGTATAAAACACATATATAACAAATATAATATGTGTAAATGACACACACACACACACACACACACACACATATATATATATTATCCATGGGTTCAATTGGATAAAAAGTACAACCTGTACATGTACTTAAGTGTGTGTGTGTANGGAGGCTAATTTTGGGCCTATTATTGGTGAATCCTGACAACAGAACATTTACACCTTTGACAAGTTTTGGGAAAAGGTGGGGCCTTGGCCTTGAGCTCTTCACCAGAGAATAAATACATTAAGAAATTACAAAATATTTCAGAGGCATTTAAGAGGGATATTACATCCTCCCCCCTTCAAGATAACACTATCCTCGGTGTTCTCGTGTTTTCTTTGACCAAATTTCATTCTTCTATTTCATCATCTTTTCTTCTTTCCATCTCTTCATTCTGAACCCCAGATATCTTTCAGTACTTCTCAAGTCACTATCGTTCAAGACATGCAGTTCCCTGCAACAATTTTGGGTCTAGCCCTATTTTCTTGTGTCCAAAATCATAATTCAATTTAAACATAAGCCATAGATCCCTTTTGCATTGTAATAATCTACAATTTATGGGACACTTTCTAGTTTTTATTGGTATCATAATACCCAATTATTTTCATAGTGCAATTTATTCATCAATAAAATATAATTACTACCCTTTGGATGTTGTTTTTATCTCCAACCTTTGGATAGTCTTGTCGTCCTCGACCTTAGGAAATCCCTTCTTCACATTACCCGTTCAACATGTAATGCTTACTTGGAAATTTGTCAACACGTTTTATGTTCATTATGTTTTCCAAACTCTCCCTTGAGTTTCTTTTCCATTCTTGTGTGGAATTACAACAATTTCTAAGGTTACTCTCCCTTTTAGCGTCCTATCTTCCAAATGTCTAGTTTTGCCTAGGTCTTATTCTTGCCACACCATATGCCTAACACCAATGTGCTCATGTGGAAATCACTTTCCTAACACCATTGTGCTCCTGTAGCATTCAATTTTTCCTTGCTCGTATTTAGTATAAATTTCAACTTTGACTATTCATAACGCACACTCCTTGGTGCTTCGCATGACCTTTTTGTCATTGTCCCGATTCGTGAATCGGCTACATGGTTAGTCAAAGCATCTATCAAAAACCCAAAATTTCATTAATTAATCATTAGAATTTAATAAGTTGTGGCATTTTTAATTGTCATTCATGAGTTATATAACCCTGTAACTCATCTAGAAAAATTACTCCTTACTTGTTTCTAATCAATTGAGCACAACTTATCTACACATGAGGATTTATATACCATAGTGTACGTCGATTGTAGCAATGGTCATAATGTTGGTGAAGCCTACAATGTCAGTATGTAAACAACATCATCCACATTTAATCTTTGGTTATAAAACCTCGAGATTCGACAATTATAGTAAGTAAAACATCACCCATACTTAACCTCATTATTTACAGCAACAGATATTGTTTCTAGCAGTCAACTCTGACTGATAGTGTTCCTAGCATATCCTACAATGTTAGCATATAAAATTATACAACATTGATTAATTTCAATATCATTTTCTTTTAGACATCCTTACTCATCTATATTTGGATAATTGTTAGTGAAGGAATATTCCAACTTTACACCACATTCATGTGTGGCAATGCTAGGGACATGGACATTCCAATAACATTAGTAATTCAAGGTAAACCATAATTCCATATCTCAGCTACTTATGTCACATCTTACAACTTTTCTAGTTCATCAAAATGCAAGCCTTTATATAGGTGCACTCTTTCTATACAACTAGTAACATTAGGTACAACACATCATGCTATTTATTGTAGCTGTATTGTAGTTTGAGCTCATAAGCAGCCTAGTTTTCTCTTTCCCTTTCTTGAAGAAATACTGAAGGAATGTCGTTGTTCTCGTGAAAAATGTATAATAATATCAATAATGCCAACAAAAAATGTATAAATAGCTCAATAGTCTTTATGTGCATAACCCAATTTCTTGCACACTAATAATTATATGCAAAGGATACATTATAATAGTGGTATTATTGTAACTAACTTGAATTCTCTTCCTAACAATTCTGAAATTCTAGTCCTACCTTTACTTAGCATTTATCTAGTATGCCAATGGTATTCAACATTCACAAGTTAATCAACAACTTCTGATAAAGAAGTTAACATTCACTTTCTGAGAATCTATTGTTACACACAGGTTTAGAACCCAAATGACATTCACTTCTCTCATCATTCACTTATTATGTGTAACAACTAAACATTTCCTAGGTTTATTAGTTCATGATAGTCAAACTAGATTAATGATAACAAAACATAATTCTTCCTTATGACATATGCATTTAGGACCCAAGGTCGTATGCTAGTTATGTGCATACATATAGGTGAAAGAGTTTTGTTCAACACTAATGGACCCAAATCTTGAGAACCATTACTTCATCCTACCTTTGATCTAAATGCTCAATCAATAAATTTGTTTTGGATGTAATTAGCCATGCACCTCAACCAAATTATTCCATTACCAACATCTATATGCAATTGTAGTCATTCGTCTAACATGTACCGATGTATCCATACGATTTAGTGCAATTATTTGTTCATGGTTTATGTGAAATTCCAAATGTAAGAGGTGTTTCATATTTTATACAATGTTCATTAGAGGAATTTTGGGGTCTAAAATAGGCCTCCTCAGGAAAATAATAAAATAATAGTTAAAATAATAAAATAATAGTTAAAATAATAAAATAATATTGATTAATTTTGGAGGAATAAAGAAAAAAACTACTTTTTGTGTTCATATTTTCGACATATCTCCATGTGTTTTTACTCAAATTTTGATCAAGAGAGCTTGTTGGATGTAGAATTTGATTCTGCATCCAACTAGTACCCACACTGCATACTTTTGATGGACCCCGCTACCCCAAAAACAAGAAATACCTAAAAAATGTGATGATGACATCATCATCATGTTTTTTCAGGTATTTCTTATTTTTGGGGTGGCAGGATCCATCAAAAGTATGCAGTGTGGGTACTCGTTCAATGCAGAATCAAATTCCACATCCAACGAGCTCTCCTGATCGAAATTTGAGTAAAAACACCATGAGATATGTCGAAAATACGAACAAAAAAAGTAGTTTTTTTAATGACAAATATGTCAATTCAACCATTATGGTTGACTTATTTTATTGAAATTCTATTGGTTATTGAATTCGAACTCGCAAAAACTTATTTTGGCATGTTTTCTTATAAGGCCCATTTTAGACCCCAAATTTCCTCTAATGAGTATTGGTAGCTTTAACACCGCTAACATTTATTTGATACAATTTGTATTTGTATAATATTGACAATATAATCTATGTCGTTAGCATAGCTACTATTTTAGCATCACTTACCTTTGTGCTTAAACCATTTTACTATATGTGATAGTTTGCGGCTAATCTTGTAGAGTGTCAAGGGTAATACATCAAATCCTAAATGGTCAACTTATCAAGTTCTCTTTATCCACTACCTTGCTATCTTCAAGGGATTTAGGTAAGTCATACATGTACATTTACATATACATATATCTATAAGCATATTCCTCCACATGACGATACCTCTAAGACATTGGAGTATACTCTCACGAGCCACTACATTTATTTATTACATTAATGAACCCTAAATTAGGTCTAGAGAACTTATAATCAATATTCAATTATCGTTAGATCTTTAGCACTTTTACATTCGACTGGTAGTTAGGTAGCCCTTTCAATGTTACTCTTTAACAACAATAATTCACCGTGTCTTACAATGTAACCTATCACAATTTTTCCACAAGGAATTCTAAGAATCTTTTAACATATATCAAGTCATTAACGACCAATTCAACTATGAATGTAGCAATTCAAATCTCGCATTACTATTATAATAGGAACTACTATAGTACTTTCGTCAACCATGAGTTTGTCCAAGAAGACTTCTATACCTCATTAAAATTTATTTGTGCAACTCAAAATAGAGACGAAGAAATTGTCTTAGCCATTCGTAAACATATTCGTAACTGATCAAGGAAATAGCTAGATACCTGTGTACTGACATTGAACTCAAAAAAAGGTAATGGCCTTCTTCATTTTGATCTTGAGGAAACGTTCCACTTTCTCCTACACAACTACAAGGTCAATAAATATCCGCGTTTGGTACATCTTAAGGTACCTGTGTTGCAGAACAATATGAACTTGTTGATTTCTGTTATCACAAAGAAAAACTCAATCGTTAGTTCCTAAAAAAAAATATGTAAGAGCATTTTGAACCCAAATAGGCCCAAGTGTTTCAACTCTTGCTCTGATACCATGTGTAACATACCCATAGAAACTAGAACAAAACTCGATTTGAAAAACTACTTATGCTTTTGAATAGTTATCCTTAAGACTTGTAAATGATGATATAAGACTAAAAGCTGCCTGTAAATCATTCATCAGAACATTATGAATCAACTATGTTTCAAATTTATCCTTACAATCCTACCATACTTTAAGATAAGACATTTCATTAAGAATGAATATTAAAACCCAAACCGAGGTTTAATTGTAGCTATGAACTGCTAGGGGGATTTATCTTTTACAAGTACCTTAAATCTTACTTATCTTTAGTAAAGTAACAATTAAGTAGCGCGTTCCCATCGCTGCAACTCAACATATAAGGCATTACAATTTAAGGGTATCCCAAGATAAATCATAAGTTCAAAACATATAAGGAGAAGGTATACGCATTGTAATAATTGGTACTTTATGTAAATTCTTAGAGGAATTTAAATTCGAATATACATCATGTTATTAATCACACAAACTAGCCTTATAAGGATAGATCATGATGCATAAACGATCTTTCTTAACATCATTAATTTTAGCTTATATGAGATATTTATTTAATGGAATCATATGCAAATCAATATAAAACATAAGAAACTAAATGACACAAGATACAATCACAGGGAGACACCAATATATGTGGCTCACCCCTAACCCGGAGTTATGTCCACCAAACTGATAATCATTCCATTAACTTAATCAACTAAAGGTTGCAAAATCGTAGTTCCAGAACTACGTCATTTCCACAAAATATCTCTCATAGAGGACAAAAGCAATTTTTCTAAATAGCCTTATTGAAAGGCCCTCCCTTTTTATTCTTAGGGATAATATGATTATTAATCAACTCCAATCGTTTCTACATAGACGATTGCATGTGAAGACCCTAAGGCTACCCCAATTAGCATGAATATGGAGGGACTGAGTTATTCCACATTCACTCACAAAAATTTACTATCAACCGCAATCAGCATGAATACGGAGGGACTAAGTTATTCCACATTCACTCACAAAAATTTACTATCAACCCCATTATGATCTAAACCGTAAGGATTCCTATTTCCATCAACCGACTCAAATCTATAAAACAAAAAGGGGGTCATTACTTAAATATGTATATAATTTCCTATCTAAGCCCATAGCATCTAGAAGGTATTGCTGTCCATTTCTTATGGTACAAGATAGAGGGTCATCATCTAGCACATACAGGTATATGAACAATTCCAGTTCTCTCAAATCCAAATAGTACACAATGGAAACACACATAGTGGTTGTTCTATACGCTGATTGAAACCTGAGATTTCTTTTAGAGCCAGAACCAAATCATGACTGAACGCATACTAGTACCTTGATAAGTACTGATAACAAAAATGAGCCATGGAGATTCTCGATCCAAAGGTACCTAAAGGAATATACCATTAATGTGATTTTTGGGTAAATAGCAACCATTCTAGTCTAGGATCTGGGATTACAAATCATTACAACCTGGGACACTAGATGTAAGTGCACCACAACAAAATGCACAACAAGCTAATCGCAGTAACTCTGGGTTCTATATCCATAGGTGAAATCCAACCAAACATGGGACGAAATGCACAGTAAGGTAATCGCAGAATATTTCCTAGTGTTTACAGGAAGTAGAGAATGGATAATTTTGTGAGAGATAAACTGTGAGGTTGAAGGGGTGAGAGCCCAATATTTTAGCACAAGAGGTGTGAGAGAGAAACCATGGGGTCAAGGGGCGAGATCCCAACACTCAGCACGAGTTGTGCAAGAAACAAAACCAGGAGATTGAAGGAACAAGGTCTTAACGATGGGGAACAAGTCCTTCAAACACATGCACGGATGTGGATCATGGAGACTGCTTGTGATTTATAGTGGCCTTTCGAGCGGAACATAGGAGTTCCTGGGTCTGAAATACAGAACTGGAGGGTTCAATTTAGGCAGAAATATTTACCAGCGGCATGTTAATAACTTCAGGAACCGTTCTAGAACTTTTTAGGTATGAATTCAACCTTTATATGCATTAGACTCTCTGGAATCTCTTCCTTTTCAATGTTTTCTTATCTTGGAAGGTCATTACCTTGTTGGTGGTTTAGATCTGCAATTGAGGTTGTTTTAGATAGAAATCCAGATCCAATCTCAAAGTAGGACTGTTAAGACCTGTCCACATATGTGTGGGTCTAAGCTCCCACAAATTATCCATGAGGCTGACCGTGAAGGCTGAATGTGATTTTGACATAACCTAAAAATTGGAACCTAGCTTAGACTCCCTCATGAGTGTGCTCCCGTATCCAATTTCCTTTTGGACTTGTTAAGCATGGCTGGACTGCTTATGAATTAGTTCATTCACTAAATCTTTGTTGCAACAGTGTTGTTTATGATGAGTCTATAGCCTTGTGATTGATGGTGTGAGTGTGCTTGTCACACCACTATCTTTATCTCTTATCCCACCTCCCATACAAGAATGGAGGTACTTGGGCAACTACAAGCTAATGTTTTCCTCGGACCCCGAAGGACCAATGCATGCTTTTTGCCGGACTATTTTTTTTAAAGTATTTTGAAAGGTGCAGCCTTTCGGACCGGTCACCAAAATTCTTGATCTTAATATGGTGTAGGTTAAAACTGTGTTACGTTATGATCCAAGAGCCCTCTCTCCAAGTTTGGATCTTACTTAATGGCAGATCTAGAACCCAGTATAGGTGCGAGTACCTTGCTATGCATTTCATCCCATGTTTGGTTGGATTTCACCTATGGATCTAGAACCCGGAGTTACCACGATTACCTTGCTGTGCATTTTGTTGTGGTGCACTTACATCTAGCATCCCAGGTTGTAATGATTTGTAATCGCAGATCCTTGACCAGAATGGTTGCTATTTACCCAGAAATCACATTGATGGTATATTTCTTCGGGTACCTTTGGATCGAGCATCTCCACGGCTCATTTTGGTTATTAGTACTTATCAAGGTGCTCGTATGCATTCAGCCATGATTCAGTTCTGGCTCTAAAAGAAATCTAAGGTTTTGATCAGTGTATAGAATGACCACTGTGTGTGTTTCCACCGCGTACTATTTGGATATGAGAGATCTGGAATTGTTCATTTATTTGTATGTGCTAAATGATGACCCTCTATCTTGTACCATAAGAAATGGGAAGCAATACCTTCTAGATGCTACATGCTTAGATAGGAAATTATATACATATTTAACTAACGACCCCCTTTTTGTTTTATAGATCTGAGTCTATTGATGGAAATAGGAATCCTTATGGTTTAAATCATAATGGGGTTGATAGTAAATTTTTGTGAGTGAATGTGGAATAAATCAGTCCGTTTGTATTCATGCTAGTTGGGGTAGCCTTAGGGTCTTCACATGGAATCGTCTATGTAGAAATGATTGGAGTTAATTAATAATCATATTATCCCTAAGAATAAAAAGGGAGGGCCTTTCAATAAGGCTATTTTAAAAAATTGCTTTTGTCCTCTATGAGAGATATTTTGTGGAAATGACGCAGTTCTGGAACGGTGGTTTTGTAACCTTTAGTTGATTAAGTTAATGGAATGATTAGTAGTTTGGTGGACGTAACCTCGAGTTAGGGGTGAACCACGTATATTGGTGTCTCCCTGTGATTGTATCTTGTGTTGTTTAGTTTCTTGTGTTTTATATTGATTTGTATATGATTCCATTAAATAATTATCTCAGATAAGCTGAAATTAATGATATTAAGAAATATCATTTATGCATCATGATCTATCCTTATAAGGCTAGTTTGCATGATTAATAACATGATGGATATTTGGATTCAAAGTCCTCTAAGAATTTACATAAAGTACCAATTATTACAATGCGTATACCTTCTCCTTCTATGTTTTGAACTTAAGATTTACCTTGGGATACCCTTAAATTGCAATGCCTTATATGTTGAGTTGCAGAGATGGGAATGCGCTACTTAATTGTCACTTTACTAAAGATAAGTAAGATTTAAGGTACTTGTAAAAGAGAAATCCCGTTAGTAGTTCATAGCTACAATTAATTCTCGGTTTGGTTTTTAATATTCATTCCTAATGAAATGTCTTATCTTAAAAGATGGTAGGATTGTAAGGATAAAGTTGAAACATAGTTGATTGATAATGTTCTGATGAATGATTTACAAGCAGCTTTTAGTCTTATATCATCATTTACCAGTCTTAAGGATAATTATTCAAAAGCATAAGTAGTTGTTCAAATCGAGTTTTGTTCTGGTTGCTATGGGTATGTCACACCTGTGAGGGGGGAACTGAGCTGATGGATCATTTAATTCTAAAATTGACCCAAATACCTAGGAAATCATATATATACCATCAAATTGAGTAGGAGGCTCACTACTCATTCTGATTTCTAAGTGAATGAACCTTGTGGCTGCTACAAACTGAAAATTTAGGCACGCAAGGAATTTGATGAGGAGATGGATAAAGTGGAATCATTGAGTTAAGTTCGCTGCTAAGTACTGAGTTGCAACAAGCTTTTTATGTGGGATATATTCATATATCGTCGTCCTACTGGTTCAGTGAACAGTATGAGGGGTCCTAAGAAAGTAATTATTGGCTACTTCGGGAGAAGGTTAGGTGGAACAGTCTCCTTTAGGTGTTTGTCCCCTTTCTGCATATTATCTAGGTTCTACTATTATTTAAATATGAATCTGTACATTTATTTGAAATATGCTTGGTAACTTTAAATGGAATGATTGGATATTTTATGTACTTTAGATCTAGAAGCTATTAGAAAACTACATTTCTGTTTACTTAAGTTAAGGGTTATATCTATTGGTTTAGTATTTTTCGTAAAGTACTCACTTAGCCTAAATAATGTTCTTCTTTTCTCTCGATAAAATCTATAGAGTATTTCTATAGTATTTCTACAATTTCTAAAATACTAGTATTTGGAGTATTTTCTCTGCTAGTATAGGTTTTTATGTATTTAACTTGCCTTATAAAGAAATCTATCACACACATCCTTATAGTATAATTATATCTAATTACAAGGATGAAAAGTAGTAATAAAGATAAAAATATTAGGTAGCTCCTTAAGCTAACTTACTGAGTGCACATTTCTAAATATATAAGGGTTTAAACTTGTAATCAAAAGTTTACTATGTATAGATGTGTCTATGCATAGTTTCAAGCATTATAGATTTTGTAACTTCAATCATTAAATAGACTAACTTGTGCAGATCCAGAACCCTAGATACAATTGGTAAGCAAACTGTAAATAAAATTAATAAAGGAGTTCGGTTTCAGATTTCATAAACATTAATTTCTTGAAATAACAAATTGCATTTATCGACAGGCTACATCAATGGTTACAGGCTCTAAGCCGAGTTGGAATTGTTATGTGTAGTTCTAGTACTTACATATTTAAAACCTAACAGCTATAGGGCTTATACCTCTTGTCTTAAAAGACAGTCAAAATCGACCTATTAATGGATTTTTTTTAAAATTATAAGGGATTGATTTATAGCTCCTAATAAGGAATCAACAAGATAAGAACTAAATTTTGTTATGTTTTAAGGACAAACAATGAATTATTAAAGTCAGGATTCAATGGTGAATCCCTCATGGGTCTCTTGCAAGACACAAAAGCCTTTTCTATTTGAACAATGGTTATCTATGACAGTGGCCTCGTGACACTATTATTATATAACCTAAAATAACATTAAGGGAGGCCTCACAATCTAAAAATCGTGAAACTATCATGTATAATATTTTTGAACCGGCTTACTATGAATTTTATTAAAATGAATATGTCTCAAAATCGAAATCTAGGACTGTAAATATAAATGCCTCATGGGCCTCATTATGTAACTTTTAATATTAAAGTTAAATAGTAGTAATCCTATATGTTAAAGTGACTCTATGGACCTTTTTCCATATCTGAATGCAACAAGAAAATGCATCGTGGCCACAACAAAGTATTGCATAGACAATGATTGGAAGAGTCAAGATGGATTTATAACCCTCACAACATTGTTAACAATCAATATCTTTTCCCAAAAGCCTAATGGCTCTCGGTCCAATCAATCACGATAGTAAGGGCCTCATGGTGATAATTATTTTTGCAAACTGTAAAATGATGAGTAAAACTGATATACAAGTATAGGGAAATATAAACAGTCACAATGATGAACAAGCAAACCATGCCATAGTATTGGTAAGTTTAAACGGTAACTATCGTTAACAGATATCTTAAGACTCTCTCCTCAAAATCATACTTTACAGGGAAAATATTCCATGACCATAATATCTTAGGTAAACTTCTATTGTAAATCACAAAACAAAACTATGAATAGTAAAAAAACACTCTATTCTTTTTACAACATCAAGTCCCTTTTACAAATTCCTCATGACTTCTTAGGTTTAACATCATTACAAACTATAAACAAAATGGAGGTTTGGATAAATGAAATGAAATGCATCATAAACACAACATCCAACTTGATAAACAAAAGCATGGAGTTTATACAATCCTGCACGAGGTCCTTCTTTTAGAATAATATTTACATAGATAGTGGTCGCGTGTGTCCAAAAAGACACAAAACCTTGTCATAGTCGTTAAACCAAACTTCATAAAGTCCATCAACTTTACAGTCCATTTTTTTTCCTTCGTTACATTTATTCAAGGAGTAAAGGAAAAAACTTCATAAAATTACCAAAGGAGATGTATCACATCGACAAAGAGGCACATAGATACTTCCCCAAAGATATGTGGTTGAATACACATTAAGACACCAACTATTGTTCCACAGAGACATGAGAGATGAATCCATAGGTATTACCAGTTGTAAGATATTCATGGCCTTTATCCAAACAAAAACTACATCGTAGAGAGCCAATCTAGTTATTTCTTTCACACATTTTATCCCAAGATTTTAATGATAGTTTTACAAAACCTTATACAAGAGAGAAAACCAATAATGGAAATGCAAATGGAGTATTTACCTTCTCGATAGCCTTAAATACAACCAAATTCATCCAAGTTGAACTAGAACGAGGTTTATAAACCCTACTGGTGTTTTGTTCAATCCCGTATAGGTTCAGAAGATGTCGAGGGCCAAGTTTGTTGGCTCCTCCATCTCTGGTTGTAGATAGTGAAACAATGAGGTCAAGGAGCCAAAGACCAAGTGAAAAAATGAGAAAACATTTAGCATCAACTGGAACCCCATCAAAAAGACAAACATAGCCATTAAGACACATTAAAACCCTAGGGTTTTGCACCCTGTCCTTTTTCTTCCAACTAGAGGTGTTAATGCAACCACATGTCCTACATGTGGAAGTTGTTATGTCATGAACTTTGCATATTGATTTCATCAATACAGATCCAATGGTTCTTCTTTGAGTCACATCATAAATAAAAACAAAAAATCTATGTATATTTTCCTCACTTTGGAGCTTATAACATATGGTAATCGTAATGGTTGAGATTCCAAGGTGGATACTTCCAAGTGTATGTTATAGTTTTGGCATATAGAATATGTTTTGGTTAGAACTTTTCATGCTAAGGATGTAATGTCCCTAAACATTGAAAAAAAAATATTAGGCTAGTTAAACATAACCTATTCCGAACATTATTTAAACTTGCAGAATGTTTCGCACTCTATCATATTGTTGAATTGTCATAATCTATTCTTACGTCTTAATCCCCTACTTCAGTTCTGATTATTACTTTGTTTACTGTTTGTGCTTATGATGTCATAATGTTGATTACTATGTGATTATTATCGTTACGCTTTGTTGTGTATGTTAGATTCTTTGATTATGTACTTCATTATTATTTTACATGGGCTTACGTTGTATACCTAATTCTAACTTAACTTTGTTTCTGGAACCAAAGTGGGTAGAGTGGTGGGACTAGTTCTCCCACGTAACTGCCTAAGAGGTAAAAGTATCTACTTGTCGAGTGGGCTTACTTAGTTCTGTTGAACTAAGTCACTCTTAATCTATTTACATGTAGGTGCACCTAGTGATGATAAACTTGTCATGGAAAGCTGAACGTTTGGTCACTAGTGTTCATATTTATTGCTAGTGACACCTATTGATTGTTTATTACTGTTCTTTATAGAATTGTAGTATTGACAAGGTCAATACCACACCTATCATTGCATGACACAACTTGGTATTTTTAATGTAATTTAATATTTTTGGGGTAATTATTATCAACTGTTCAGACCCTACTCTATTTGTATTACATGTTTATTTTACGATAACTAATTAACTTATACTTTTGTTTTATCCTTTTACAGGTTCTGCTATCGTTGGTTAAAAATGAAACTTGGTCTATGTTTATACAACTTACCACATGGAATAATGCATATACCATGGTCTTAGGCTTATATCCTAAATATTTTGATGCAGAAGGTCGTAAGGTTTAAAACCTAACGTAAGCGATACATATGTTAATATTGACCTTGTATTAACTTGGGGTGGTAAATATATATCATAGTTTATACCTATGCATATGATATCCTATAACTTGTAATAAACTTGGGTGGTGAATATATATCATAGTTTATACCTATGTGCAATGGGTTGAAGACTATGCATGGGCAGGGAGGCATTTGATACTATAACGTATGGAAACTATAGAGAAGTGGGTTTTAGAGTTTGATAATGGCCAACAGAATGGCACCTATTAATGCATGTTGGAGTGTGTGGTAGCTGAAACTTAGGGCTTGGCTCACAATGGCTTGGTCATTTCACTTTGCTCATTGTTGGATCTCAACTTTGGTGTTGGTGAAGGAGGACGACTTCACTGGTCTTAACGGGAAGGTAAGATGTGGATTTTTTTTGCATAGTTACATGGTTGTTTTAGATTTGATCACCATAGCTTGCTTTTCATAAAGCTATGGTATTGTTGCAAGGTTATAGAGGAGTGAGTAACAGATGGGTTCATGAGTCATGGGATTTTTCTTACTCTAATGCTAAGCCCACTGTGAAATTCGTTATGTGTTTCCTATCAGGATGTCGTGGCTATGACCAGTGTCACTCTTTTATGGGTTAGTTTGCTTGTGTTTTGTTGTCAATGGATGCATTTGGAAATTGGGAGGGTTTGTTTGTAACTTGACAAATCTTTGTGTTAATAATATACGACATTGGGTTTCAGTGTTTGGGTTTTGTTTTCCTTCGGGTCGAAACTTACTAGATGTGCAGGGTTTATTTATAGGAACTCTGTGTATGGAGGCCTAGGTAATGCCTTACAGGCTCTGTTTATTTTGTTATTTATTGTTTTAAAGGGATATACTCACCATGGCAGCACCATTTCTTGCAATGGTGCAAAGACGTAAGAAGTTGACTGTGTAAGCTATGTTAATGTAATAAGACAATGAGTTGGGAATATATATACCACATTTTTTATTGCAATGGTTATTATAATCTAGACTGTGTATAAAATTGGTGTTGCATTGATGTTTATTATACTATTGCATTTCCTTCCATGGTTATTATTTATGTGTTTTATGTGGAATTAGCACTCTTGGGTTGTAATGGTTAAAAGGATGAATATACTGTCAACGAGAGGACTTGGGGCCACACCTTTCATGGCATCGGTACTCACCCTCATAGTTACGATAGCATAAGAGTTTGGGACTTACAATTTATTATTTAATGTGTAAATAAAATGTTAAAGAAGGCCGTGGGTGTAAACCTTGTGTGGAAATTGTTGCTGTGAGTGATTTGTTGACATGGCATAAAATATTTTATTTAATTCAATATGAAGTTATTGATGGGTCGTGACCATGGATATACAGTGTAAGGATTTGTAAAGGTCTTATGACCACTATGTAATGATTTTATATTGGGTTTACATCGTGTGTGTAGTTGATACACCATGGATTTATAAAATATTTAGGAACCTATAGGAGGTGACCCTGGGTTGTTTACGGTATTGAGGGTTTATTATTTGCAATGGTTGTGATTTGGGCATTCTAAGTGTCCACACGATTCGATCCTATGACCTCGTTGCACTTACATAATTATTAATTTAATATGGTAATGATGCATTGGTTAGTTGTTATATGGTTGCTGTAATAATATTATATGGGACCCTTTTTTCAAATTATGGCATATGATTTTGATTATGTCAAATTGTTGTATTATATGGTTATGAATTTATTTAGGAAAATAAACCAAATCATGGACCAATAAATGGCCTCGATACTGGATCTGTCATTTGATTATGTTAATATTAGGTTTTAATGGAAGAGATTTGGTTATTAGTAGGATTTTATTTATATAGACCTTGAAAGGTGTGTGCTAGTTCTTATTTAGATTTAGTATGTGATATTTATAATTTGTACTTAGTCATAATTAATGTGTTGATAGATTGGATTTATATTTCTATTTTATGACTGTTAATATATATATATATATATATATATATNCTCGTGACAAATGAAATCTATGAGTAGATTATGTAGGCCAAAGAACAATGTGAAATAAAACCTAGTTTGTAGGAAGTACATATTTAAATAGTAAACATAATACAAAAGTAACAATTAACGGGAAAAACCCTTGATAGATATTTATAAATGAATTAAATTTACAGAAGTGAACTAGATGAACAAACCGTGGATAAATCTAGCATAGGAAATAAATTACAGGCTAGGGTTATAATTTAAAATGTAAAACCATGGAGGTTTTAAATAGAAACAAACACATAGGGTTAGAATCTATAATCTAAACATTTTCCTAATTTATCGAGCATTTATTCTAGAAAATGAAATAGATAGTATAGGATCCCTTACCTGTAAATTTAAGCTCCTTTAATGGCTGGAACTTGCACACTCAAATATCCACCATTAAAAAATCATAGGCATATTTGACCTCTATATTAGATGACCTAATCCCTTGGGAACTACCACGTTCCACTCAACCATGACCCAAAACCATACCTGGTTTCAATCCAGATCCCCCCAAGCTAGTTGCAACATGCAAGTAGCTTAGAGCTCCTAAGGTAGGGTTTTCGTAACTCGTATAGCAGGTTTGGATCAGTTATCCTTTTCCTTTCAAAAAATTGTTCTGCAATAATTTACTTGAGAAAATAAAACATGAATAATAATGACTCCAAAAGATAGATGTTGTCCCCAATCCTTTCCTTGGATTGAGACTTTATAGATAAACTTTTCAGTCAAAGGGGTGGTTAAATCAAGAAATGATTCATTTCTTAATTTAACCATTTTTATTTAATTTAGTACTTTTAATATTTTAACTTAGGAACTTTTAGCTAGTTCCTAGCTGGACTTTTATAGGTATTATACTATTTAATTTTTATCTTAGTAATAATAGTAATAGATGGAAGTTTTCCTTTTTTCTCACATTATTAGTATTATTACTATATTTATTCTTTATACGTACCATGTATAAAATGCATAATAATATAACATTTGTTAACATTTGTCTTGGGGCATCACATATTGTGCTCCTTTGACTTACGACACTTTCTTCATTAAAGTCATAAGGTAGATGGTTAGGTTTACTAGGCTAGGAAACTCTAAACATCCTTGCATGTTGGATTCCTTCGTATAACATGGTAGTTCTTTAGTACTTGATGAGAATACAAAAATTCAACATTTCAGTTAATCACTTATAAATAAGTATAATGAGATCAAAAAAATTTCTTGAGTTGTTTTCACTCAGGAATCATTAATTATTTTCAGTAACTCCTAGCACTTACCGGAGCCCATACTCAATGCTAAAAATAGGGATTTACAAACTTAGTGCTATAGTAGATCTCTTCGCTCAACACTAATTCTAGGATGTACTTGTACAATACACCTAGTGATACAATGGCCAAGGATCCCATGTTCTAGAGCTTATGCTCAAAATCAACATGGAAGGCTCTAGGGCTTATTCCCAACACTTCCAACTTATCTTTTCATATGTTCCAAAGCTGCATGCTCAACACAAATATAATACTCATGTGCTCAATAGCTTCTCGCTCAACACAATATTAACTACCCATGTGCTATAAAGCTCCTTGCTCAACACAAAACATCTCATCAATCATGTGATTTAGGGTCTATTCCCAACACAAACAAGCATATATATATCATCAACAACTTCCTTACACCCAAAAAATGATCATGTTCATATGCAATGGGGTCTTCGACCCAATATATCAAAATAAAAATCAAGATAACATCACAATCAATAGGTTCATGCCTATAAGTGTTAGGTAAAAAATTCAGGATATTGCATCCCTCCCCTCTTAGAACAACATCGCCCCTAGTGTTCTAGGGACTTGGATTGACATCATGAAAAAAGGTGGGGTAAGCCTTTCTCATGGTGGCTTCATTCTCCCATGTAGCCTCATCGACTTCGAAGTGCTTCCATTGCACTTTCAACTGGACTACGGTGTGATTCCTGAGCTACACCTCTCTCTTTTCCAATATATGAATATGTTCTTGGGAAAACTCCCCTTTGAGTTCCACCTATAATAAATACCAATCAACTACATGTTTAGTATCATAAACATATTGCTTTAGTAATGATGCATGGAAAACATTATGGACTCTTATGTGTGCAGGTAATGCTAATTCATATGCCACTGGCTCTCTCTTGGCCAGTATTTCAAAAGGCCCACAAAACCTAGGTGCTAACTTACCGCACAACCCCAAGCTCAACGAGCTCCATTTTTCTTTTCCTCTCAAGTAGACATGGTCGCCTATTTGATAATCTTTATCTTTCCTTTTCTGATCCGCGTAAATTTTCTGGTGAACTTGTGCTTCTTTAAGGTTCACCTGGACTTTGGTAACCAACTGTTCCAAGTCCATTCATAAATCAGGCCCTAACATGAGCCTATCCACTGAGCTATCCGAAGTAACTGGTGTTATACACTTCCATCCATAGAGTACCTCCAATGCACTCATATTGGAGGAAGCCTAGTAACCATTGTTGTACATAAACTTTGTATGATGTAGGTAGTCTTCCCATTTAGTGGGGTTGTTCATGACATACATCGTAAGCATGTCCTCAACAATCATTTTTACTCTTTCCGTCTGCCCGTCTGTCTGCTGGTGATCAGCAGTGCTAAAGTTAAACTGTGTTTCCAATCCTGAGAATAAAGATCTCCAAAAATTTATTGTAAACTTAGCATAGATATCCGAGATGATTTCCTTGGGTATCCCATGTAACCTAAATATCTCCTTCAAGAAGATATCGACAATGTTCACTTCCTTGTAGGTAGATTTCACAAGAATGAAGTGTGTTACTTTTGACAACTTGTCAATTACTACGAAAATAGAATCAATTTTATTTTTAATTTTCAGTAGACCGGTGATAAAATCCATACTAATGACCTCCCACTTCCATTTTGGAATGGGTAGCGACTGCACCAATCCCAAAGGGTGATGATGCTCAGCTTTGACCAGCTGACATTCCTAACATTTAGAGATAAACATCACAATGTTGGCCTTTAACTTAGGCAAGAAAAAGTGTCTCTTGATGGCGGATATCATCTTTTGATATCCCGGGTGCCCCGAGTAGGGTGCTCGATGAAATTCCATGAGGATGTTGGACCGAATGTCCCCTCCATCTGGAATGTACAATATCTCCTTGGACCATAGCAGTATTGATTCGTCTACCTTGTACTCTTTTTGTTGTTGAAACAACTTGTCCTCTTGGACTTCCTTGAGGATTTCTACATAGAAAGGGTCAACTCTATTGGTCGTTCTAATCCGCTTATGAAAATATGCACTACTTTGACTTAAAGTCACCTCATATATCATATGAGTTTGTCGGCTCAAAGCATCAACAACCTTGTTCTATTTGGCATTAATATGCTTTAGCTTGAAATGGTACTCCCTTAGGAAAGCCAACCATCTGGCTTGCCTTGCATTAAGATTCAGTTGATTGAATAAGTACTTCAGACTCATATTGTCTATCTTCAGAAGAAATTTCCTTCCCATGAGGTAGTGCCTCCACATTTTCAAAGCATGGATGATGACCTACAACTCAAGATCGGGCGTGGGGTAGTTATGCTCATGCTCTTTTAACTTTCATGATTCATAACAAATCATGTGATTGTTCTGCAAGAGGACTCCTCTGAGTCCTTCCTTGCTTGCATCCGTGCAAACAACGAAATCCCCATCGAGATCTGCAATTCATAGTATCGATGGGATCATCAAAAGCTGCTTAATCCAAAGGTCAAAATGATCTACTTGTTAAATGATTGGATGTCGACTTAGTACCTATGAGTCGTAAATACAAAATTAAATACTCCAAGTTACAGGTGTAAGTACTCAAAAGGGAATGTTAAGTCGTATGGATTGTATTCGCTAAAGTGTCTATTCATGCATATATGTAGCTGATGCTTCTAACTACCCTGTGGAGAAGCTTAATATTTCCTTTCTCAAGTAGACTCTTAGAAGCATTAAATGTTCTTCCTATAAGTGGAAGTTACACAAAGTTATTATATATAATGGGATTTTATTATTATCTAATTAATAATAATAGTCTTAAAGCTAAGGGCTACTCCTTACTATTAAATGTTCTTCCTATAAATGAAAGTTACACATAGTTATTAAATATATGATATACAATGGGGTTTTATTATTATTTAATTAAAATAATAGTCTTAAAGCTAAAGACTACTCTTTACCACTAAGTGTTCTTCATATAAATGGAAGTTACACAAATTTATTATATATAATAGGGTTTTATTATTATTTAATTAATAATAATAGTCTTAAAGCTAAATACTACTCTTTACCACTAAGCGTTCTTCCTATAAGTAGAAGTTACACAAAGTTATTATATATTATATATAATGAGGTTTTATTATTATTTAATTAATAATAATAGTCTTAAAGCTAAAGACTACTCTATACTACTAAATGTTCTTCCTATAAGTGGATGTTACACAAAGTTATTATATATATCGATATATATAAAATTGGTTTTTATTATTATTTAATAAATAATTATCTTAAAGCTTACTCCTTACGAGTAAGTGTTCAGATATTGGAACGTTTAAGGCACTATGACACTTGTGCTTGATGGAAACCTAACTATGTCCATTTATCACTATGAAAACAAAAAACGGGTTTCTACTAAAATGATAACGATTCCATCGAAAGGGGGGAATGAAAGAGGGGGCTAAACATTTTCTCGATGGTCCGGCTTTCAGACGGTGGGAAAGGAAATGTAAGGATCGGTTTGACGTTTTTCGATAGGTTGCCATTCAGAATGTGGAGAAAGGCAACACCATCAGGGAGGGAAACTATATAGCTCCGGAAGCCCTGAGACTATGGGGTTATGCAATACTCTTTGCAGGCGACAATGATGGTATATTTCTAAGCAGGAGAGTCTAGGTATGGGTGATATTGGTTCTCTTCCTGTTAGATCTCATTTTACCTTCACTTATTGGATCTATGTTACGTAATATCTATTAGTATTATGCTGAATACAATTTGGATATCTGTTAAGTGATATCCATTACTCTTCTGATGAGTACGATTTGGAACTGTGTTAAGTAATATCTGTTACTCTTATGCTGAATGTGATTTAGATCTGTGTTAAGTGATATCTATTACTCTTATGCTGAATACGATTTGGATCTGTGTTAAGTAATATATATTACTGTTATGTTGAATGCTATTTTTGATCTGAGTTAAGTAATGGCTAGAATTATTCTGAAGCAAGTTGGAGTAGGTCTATTTTTTATCTGAGTAAAGTAAAGGCTAGAATTATTCTGAAGCAAGTCGGAGTAGGTCTAATGTTATTTTGGGATGCGTTTTTATTCCATAGCATTGGGATAGAATTCACTGCGTTTTTTATCCACAACTGATTGGATCGTTGATTGGGTTTTGACCCATAACTATAGAGAGACCTTGCCTGTGTTATCAATTATGCTCTCAGTTGGATATCTCTTTGCCATCGTTTTAAAAAATGTGGAGCTGTGTGTTATCAAACCCAATTTCTCCATTACCAACATTTTTGATTTTTTTTTCAATCTAGAAAATGATATTTCTTGACTGTGTGTTGGATTCTTGCGTTTGTATTTTGTTATGAAATGGGCCTGACCTTGTGCCAATCCGTGCACTTTAATACCAACTGCATTGCTTGACGACTCTTCACAATTTGTGTTATATCCAAACCCCCTATTTGCATGCATTTGATATGGGATCTAATGCATATTCTAATCCCTTCTACATTGTTTGTTTTGGCATCCCAGCACAAATTGTAAACAGGGTAATAATATAAGAGGAATCGATAATAACTAGAACAACATTAAATTAATACATGTGTTATAGAGAGCCTCAATGATTAAGAGGTGTAAAGATATATTCGTAGGTTAGTTTGGATATATATTTTGAGATGAAAGTGTTTAAAAAAAATTAAAAACTTAAAGATATATCCTTATGTTAATATGGATATATCATGAAATGAAAGTGATGATTTTAAGTAGTAATATATGTTAAGATATATTACTATATCATTGTAGATATATGTTATAATGGAAATAAAATCCTTATTAAATATTTAAAGATATATCCTTATGTTGGTATGGATATATCATAAAAGGAAAGTGATGATTATAAGTAGTAATATGTGTAAGATATATTACTATGTTAGTGTAGATATATCTTATAATGAAAATAAAATGTTTATTAAATATTTAAAGATATATCCTTATGTTGGTATGGATATATCATGAAAGGAAAATGATGATTACAAGTAGTAATATATGTAAGATATATTACTATGTCAGTGTAGATATATGTTATAATGAAAATGAAATGCTTATTAAATACTGAAATATATATCTTTATGTTGGTATGGATATCTCATGAAAGGAAAGTGACTATTATAAGTAGTAAAATATGTAAAATATATTACTATGTTAGTGTATATATATATATATATATATATATATATATATATATATATATTGCAATGAAAATAAAATGCTTATTATAACATGTAAAGATTTNTGTATTGTAGCCATTGAAAGGAATGCATGGTTGCTTATGTTTTAGAATAAACATCATAATTCCCTTGCTTATATATATAGTCCTTATTACTATTGTAGTACATAGATAGAATTGGCTATAATTGAGTCGATCTGAATGCATGTGGGTTGGTGTTCCTTTTTATTAGTTTTGAACATGTATTTCATTGCATGCATTCGTATAGACCCAATGTATGTGGAATGGGTATGTCTAGCTATGCATCGGGGCTACCAATGGCTTTATGGATTCATGATTAATCCCAGCTTGCTTTAAAATATGTTCATTGGAATGAAGTAATAAGAAGTTATAATTAAAAAGTAGTGTTTCAATAGCTTAGAAATACCCTCCGAGAGGGAGTCTATGAGATGTAACACAAAAGTATGGGAACAAAGTTGTTGCGAATTGTAACATTTTATTTGGATAAATATTACATGATGTGACAGTTTGGTGGAAGTAACCCATGGATTGGGTGAACCGCATACATTGGTCTCGCTCTTATGTTCTCTTGATGTACTCTATATCTTATGTTCTCTCGATATTATTCTTATGCAGTACACTCCCTAATAGTGATGATGTAAATAGTTGAGAGTTTAAAATGTTAAAGAGAATTGTTTATTTGATTATCATAATATGTTAGATGGCCTAATGTGGAATGAAAGCTAGAGTTATTGATTAAGGTCCTTATCTAATGTATTTAGCATCAAAAGAATATTAACCTTACAAATGATTTAAATGGTTCTTTCGAAGGTATAAGTAGTATTGCAAAAGGAATTTTATTTTAGGAATTTTCCATAGATTATGTAACTGTGTGTGTCATGGATAATTAACAATACTACAGGTATATCTTGATAGAAAGAATGAACTCTAGAGGAATGTAATTGGAAGTAGCAATAGTTGTGTGGTTGTATCGGAAGTATAAGTTGTCTTTTGATAGGAAATTTTTTTATTGACTCGGGGATGCTACAAATGGTATTAGAGCTAAAGTAAGAACACATAGGCCTATTTGGGCACAACATGTAGTTAGAAAGAAAGAAGAAGGATAGTTCTAACCTAATCAAATGATTTTGTTTGTGGATGCATGACAATGATGGATGAGGGAAATAATTTATCCAAGTGCTCTTCAAACATTGAAAGAGGTAACCAAGAGGATAAGGAAATGAAATACCATGTAAAATTTATGTTCTTACATTATCGACAGATTTAAAATCAAAAAGTGTGCAAGTAATTCTTTCATCTTGTCTTAAAATTTATGTTTATGTTACACATTCAAACTGAGAGGTTGGACTATAAATTTTTATTCTTGATACATTAAGGATGAATTAGAGTCATCTCTTAGAATGGATTCTAGCTATATGGAAATGATAGACTCTTAGTAACGGAGACCTTTTAAATCACAGGGAACCATTTTAGATGGGTAATGAACTATGGGATTCCTTGGGAAAGGAAAATTCATAGGTTGTTAACAATAAATGTTAAAAGTAAAATGAAGGAATAAATGGTAATACTTAATCCTGGGAGAAAAAAAATGGAAGTCATATGTTTACTGTACTTTATGCAGAGCATTTCATGTTGTAAAATATTTGCGAAGAGTCCCAAAAACCCTAAGAGTTGGGTAATGTTGAAATCATCAAATGCTTAAGGAGAATTTGAAGACACTGTTCATTTGTAAAGAAGGATGTAGGCATGGAAATTTTAGGCATGGTTCAGAACTAATTTTAGTTGTTCAAGGTATTGTTGAGAAAATTTTTTACACAGAAAGTAAAATTTGAAAGGAAGTCTAAATTAAAAGTTGACTTTAGGCTAAATCTAAATGCTCAATTGTTACCAGTAGAAGTAGAGTGTGCGAGTTACTCAAAGTACAAGAGTCCCATCGAAGAGTATATTGTTTCCTCTAAAGAAACCCATAGAAAAATAGAACTATATATATCCTTTGTGACTTCTACATCTCTAGCTTACCGCTCATTATTGATGCATAGAATTGGAATACCCCTCCACTCGCAACTATCCAATTACAAACAAGCAAAGACATTTAATTTCTATTAATATTTGAAGACGATAAGGGAGTGAACGTCATATAATATTATGTGCTCACATTGTAGGATTATTCCACGAACGCTACCAATCGAAATTGACTGTTAGTTAAAATATTCACTAGCTTAAATAATAAAGTTAAGAATGAGTGATTTTTTACTTGTTATCTTATTATAACTTGTCGGATTTCGGGGTTTTTATGAACCAACGATTAACTATGGATTATGTTACTTATGTACTAACATTGTAGGTTTTTTACCACGGTTATGGCCATTGTCACAACCAACATCCAACATAGAACATAAATTCACTTGCGTAAAAAGTTGCACTCAATTGCTAAAAAATGAGTTATTCATATGAATCATGAATGATGGTATAGGTACAAATCATTACAACTTAGGAAATGTTGATGATTGAATTGATGAAATGATTTTCTATCGATAGATGATAACTACATTACAACTTACTGGGATGTTGATTCATGGGACGGGGAAATAACAGTGAAATCACATAAGCACCAAAGAGTGTGTGTCACAAATAGTCAAAGGTTGTAATTAACATTAGATACGAACAAAGAAAATATATGTTGTGGGAACACAATGATGTTAGGAAAATGATTGTTGTGTGATCACATTGGTGTTAGGCAAATGAAGTGGCAGGAAAATTGATGATCTAACTCTACCTTGCTTTTCCTGGACTCAAGAAGGAGGCTGGGCGGAAAAAGTATTCGTGGACTCAAGCGAAGAGGCTTGAGGGGAATCGTGAAAGAGTTATGATATCAATAGCAAGACATAGGAAAAATATCGACATATGGAAGACAAGACATTGTTTGATGTCATTGAGGAGAAATTTTTTGACTAACATTAAAAAATGAGAGTAATCTCAAATATAGTCGTAAGTCCACACGATATTTTGTAAAAGAAGTCAAGGTAGAATTTAATGATCAACAAAAGGGTTGGGGAAGATATTCACCTCCATGATATAATGAACATAAAATGTGATAATTTCCAAGTAATTAAACTGTTGAATATGAAGAAACACCTGAGTAAGCAAACACTCCCTAAAAGTAGAGGAGGAGTGAGGAATTTTAATGTTGCTAAGTGAAAATTATATGCAATATATGATATTAACTTGTGAATGACATCAAGAGTTTACCTTAGGTTGAGGACTAGTTAAGTACCCAAACGTTTGAAATAGAAGATGTCCTCCCAAAAGATAAGAAAATATGGATTACTTATGAATCCATTGCATTGTTGAAAAATAATTACGTATTATGATGCAAATAAATACTATGAGTTGTTCCACAAATTGCAATTGTAATGTTGAAAAAGGATCCATTATTTATGTTTTAAGGTTTAAATATAAAAATTTTACTTGTTTTACTAAAAAAAATTTGGGTAGACCTTATCTTGTTCCAGAAAAATACAAGTCTTAAACAAAAGTGACCTACGAAAATCAGGAAAGATCAAAGGAGATCATAATAAAAAGGAGATGAAGGAAGCAAAGATGACTCATGAGAGGAAGGAAATATTTCTAAAAACAAGAACACCGAGGATCGTGTTATTTGTAAGGGGGAAAGGATGTAATATCCCTCTTGTTTTCCCCTAATTATTTTTGTAAAATTGAATGTTCATTGTACTTGTTTTCTGGTGAAGAGCTCAAGGCCAAGGCCCCACCAGAAAAACCTTGTAAGTTGGGTGATTAATTTCCTAAGTTAGGAGACTTAAGACATCGACCTAACCTAATGATCGACAACTAAACGCACTCAAGAAGAAACGAAGAGCAAAATGATCTAGTTGTTAAATTATTTGACATCGACTTAGTACCTATGAGTCGTAAAGACTGAATTAAATAATCCAAGTTACAGGAGCAGGTACTCAAAAGGAAATGTTAAGCGTTACTCATTGTATTGGCTAAAGCATATACTCACGCATATAGGTAACCGATGCTTGTAGCATCCTCTTGCTACCTCAACCTGAAAAAACCTAAAAGTAAGTAAAACAATGCTGTAAGTGCCCATCCTAGCCTCATCAAATGATAGATGAATTTTTTAAATGCTAGGAGACTGAAAAACATGTGCGACTAAAAACAACATTGGGGGACGAATCCACTAGGGCAAGAGGCTAATGGTTACCAAATCCTTGGGGATTTAGTAAAGTGTAACGTGGTTTCACTACGATTCCGATAATCTAGCGAAAGTAAGCCAACTACCATAAGTAATGACATTTTACACACTCATTAAATTATGGGTGAGAGCACATTTTTACATAGAGAGAGAAAGGAAGACACAATATTGGGTATTTAAAGACACATTTATTAATTTTTTTCCTCTATTAAATTATTTCTAAACAATTCAGATTTTACCTTGAAAAGTTAACTATATATATAGTTTTATTATATATACCCATATATATAGGCATAAGAAATATTGATTATTTTAATGGAAAAATACTTAGTATTTCTTGAAAACAAAGGCACTCCTTTTATTTAATAAAGGACATGAATTACTAATAGACTCCTTATATGTTCAAAAGGAAATCTACTTTTCTCAACAGTTTCATTCTATATCTATATCTATATCTATATATATATATATATATATATATATATATAAGAGATACTCATTATTTTAATGGAAAACTACTTAGTATTTCTTGAAAACAATGGCACTCCTTTTAATTAATAAAGAACGTGAATTAATAAAAGGATCCGTATATGCTCAAAAGAGGATCTACTTTTCTCAACATGAATTAAGAATAATTTCATTAACTATAATCGAAGGAAGGAATTATAGTGGAAGATATATATCTCTTCATACTTACAGATATCTATCGTTGTCTATAATTCATTTTCTTAATTGTTGTTTTTGTTTGTTTTGAAAATACTCAAGGTTTTTGATTGGTTACCTATAAATACAAGTTATAAAGAGCTAAGCCCTTAGGTAACAACCTTAAGCATAAATGGGCGAATGTTTGGGAAGTTAGTGGGAAAACTATGACTTAGGCTAATATTCTTTTCAGCATATAGATGTATGTTGGACGTAAGTTGTATGTGCGTTAAAGGGAAAGTATATTAAGTTTAATCCCACATGCTGGAGGGAGATAACGGAGAAAAATTACAGTAGTATTAAAAGGTAAACCACAAGAGAGGACAAACAGTTCTCAAGAAGAATCACCCTTGCCTTTACGGCTTTTATCAGATGTAAGAACCTGATATAGTTTTCCTCCACTATGGGTCGTGGGAGGATGGAATGAGGTGCCGAACCCCTGGTTGAAGCGTATGTGATCAAAATCACACTTGGTTCAACTCTATGGTTTGGTATTTTTTCAATCTCCTGCGGAATACACTCAGTAATGTTCCATTGGTACCCTTGATCTAGAATGAAATTTGTTATACATTTATTTTGCTTGTATGCCTACGAGTTTGCTTAGACTGCAAAATACTTTGTATATATGTGTTTTGATGAAATCTGGAAATTACTTTTGCATTGTATACCATTGAATTGTGCCTGAGTCGAAGGGTTGTATGGGTTTTCCCAGTATAAATGTGATGTAAAGATATACCCGGTCCATATCTGATGGTTGTATGCATATGGGTTATGCATATTAGATCTGAGGATTTATGTTGAGTAATCTAAAAGCAATAACTAGTGGTTGCATTCTGCATGTGCATTCAAATTGGTAAATTTCATTTCAGAAGGATTGTATCGCATTTTTGTTCTGCTTCGAATTGTCCTCTGTACCATTTTACCTATAGGAAATGCCAGATTCGATAAATCCTTCCACTTGTGTTTAGGAATGGAACTCTGTGCAAATTGTGGTTTGCTCTGTGTTTAGAAGATAATCATCTGTTAGTTTTTCTAAGATTAGTGGGAAATAATAATATATGCATCAATAACCAAAGAGTTGTTAGACCTGGAACTTCCGTATGAGGGCCTGCGAGTGATCTAGGAGCTTGCTTGAATACCTTTGAATTCCGTTTAAACCCCAGAAGTGTACCTGCAACTAGATGATGGGCACTTTTCTTATTTAAGAATGGCAGGTTGTGAGTTGACTATGTTTTGTTTAATTGACGGGGCTCTATTTCTTTGGTTTATACTTGTGCATAACGAGTCAGAGGGAAATCATTCAAAGGAATATCGACCCAGTGAGCTGTCGCAACCCTGGGTTGATCCCTATCCTGGGATGATCCCTTGACACAGAGTAATTTTGTTCCTGCACCCCTTACCACTCAGTCGTCGTCTCTCTTATGCATGTGATAGTATAGTTGTGTTGCAACTACATAAGGGGGAAATCCCTGGCCCGTAAGCGTGTTAAAATGCTGCTTTACTTTGAAAGTTTTATTGGAGAAATTCCTTTTGTTTTATGGGAGTACTAGCACGTCATTTCCTTCAATAAGGAAATTTTGCTGGATTAAAGGAGAAACAAACATCAATTCTTTATTACCTTTCCTGGTAACTGTGAGGGCATTTTCCCTTCTCATTACATTATGAAGTATTACATTAGAGTTAAGGCCACAAATCATGACATTAATTTGTATAGATAGTGGGGCGAGTTTTAGAGTGCGTATTGCTACACCAACTTGTTTTTAGTAGTTTATTGTACCTTTTGGTTTTAATACTTTATGTTACTAATGATGACAATTGTAAGGGTGCAGCATGAGAAAATATCTTTGGAGGTGATTCTTTTTCCCTGTGGGGTATCCAATGCAAATCTAGATGTGCTTCTGCTTAATTAATTATTAACATTTTATTGGAGACCCTTGTGGGAGGCCACATGAATTGTTCACCACTTTTGTTGATTCCTGGGGTCTGCATTCATATTTTGCTTAGTTAAGGAAGCATGCATCCCTAAATTTGTTGCATCGATTGGTATTGTAGACATAAGTATATATTATAGTTGTTCCATGGAAATGTTTTTATTATATGTTCAGCATTAAGCACAACCCTCTCTCTAGTTACTTAGATGGTATATTTTGAATGTGATACATAAATAAACGCTTTTTTTAACCTATGTGTGTTAAAGACGCAAAACCCATCCCTTGAAACATAATTTATTTGATTATAGGGGTTCTTGTTGATAAGCTCACCTTAGTGGATTCATCTCCTAGCTTGGGGGTGGCCTTAGATGGATATACATACGTCAAGTAGGGCATACGGTTGGGAGGAAATTCATGCACACCTTTTCAGTCGCCACATTGAAATGAGCATCTTTATTAGCTAGATTTTGTTTATGAATGTAAAATGCTTGTTAATGAACTTCCTCTTTCGGGTTATAGTACTAATCTGTGTGTTAAGATATATATATAGTGGTGGGTGCAGGAGTGCCACCAATAATGTAAGAATGCTAGAATAGTATTTGAAGGACAAGTGTAGGGAAGAATTCACTTCCCTATGAACATCCTTTTTAAAACAGTTTACTTCATACATGGATTTATCTTGTGATACTCTTGAATTCGTATGATGATATATATATATATATATAGATATATAGTTCTAACATTGATGTCGAGGTTTTGTGATTTCAAGCAGTGGCTGCCAAAGCTGTGTCCTCGGGCTGTAGAAAGCATTGATGATGAGAAAAGAAAAGGGTCAATGTGTTTTTGTTATCTCCTTGAAAGATGAGCCTTGCGACTTTTGTGAGGGTTGTATCTATTCTCAACAAGATATGTCTATGTAGCAATGTAATAGTATGAGTTATAGTTTGACAAGTCTTATACACAAGCGAAATTTGATTCTATATTTGAAGTATAGTTTTCATTAATCACGTACTACTGTGGTCAATGACATAGCTCTCCTGTTTATAGAGCTCAATTTAATTAAGTTATAAATAAAGATGATAGTAGACAATGACATAGCTCTCCTGTTTATAGAGCTCAATTTAATTAAGTTATAAATAAAGATGATAGTAGAGTATCTGATATATATTGGAAAGGATTCTTAGAACTTCCAAATTGGAATTTAAGTTTCTATACCTTTTTATGTTCTCTATTAGCAATGAATAAATGTGAAGTGGCTCATGAGGATATGTTTCCACTCGATTTAGAGGTCCCATATTATCAGGAAAAATAAGTAAAACCTACTTTATATGTACCTTTTATTAGAATAAGGAAGTAGAGGATCCTGGAGATAACAAGGTAGCTTCTTGAAGATGACAAGGTAGCTATTAAATGGAATTTGATGAATTGATCCTTCAAGGAAGGAGTAAATACATTACCCCCAAAATTCTAGCAAAAATGTAGCTAAAGTTATCATGTATGAGATCTAACTAGGAATATAAGCGATTCCAAAAGGTAACTATATTAAAGGCACATATTGTTAGGATTATGCAAAAGGTACGCAAAAAAAAATGTACATTCTATCAAATGAATGTTAGTAGTATTAGAGGTACAAATACTAGCACTATATTAAATCTGAAACAACTATTTACATTTGGTATTTCATGAAAACTAGGAACAAACAGTTGCATTGAATACATAACAAGGTAGCTTCTTGAAGATGACAAGGTAGCTATTAAATGGAATTTGATGAATTGATCCTTCAAGGAAGGAGTAAATACATTACCCCCAAAATTCTAGCAAAAATGTAGCTAAAGTTATCATGTATGAGATCTAACTACGAATATAAGCGATTCCAAAAGGTAACTATATTAAAGTCACATATTGTTAGGATTATGCAAAAGGTACGCAAAAAAAAATGTACTTTCTATCAAATGAATGTTAGTAGTATTAGAGGTACAAATACTAGCACTATATTAAATCTGAAACAACTATTTACATTTGGTATTTCATGAAAACTAGGAACAAACAGTTGCATTGAATACATCAGTATATACCAGTCGAATGGTTATGATTGCATATATGCACAACAATTGGCAATGGGATAGTTTTGTTAAGATGCATGACTAGTTATAGCCGAAAACAAATTGATTTGATTGATCATTTAGTTTAAATATCACAAAAGTATGGTTCTCAATATTGGGTACATAAAATTAGTTTGGACAGGACCTCGGATGTTTCACCTATACATATGCACATAACTATGCACATAACTAACGTACAACCTTGGGTATACTTTAAGAATTATGTTATGTATTGTTAAGCTAGCTTGCTATCACCATAGTTCATGAACTAATGAACCTGGGGATGGTTAGTTGTTATGCATAACAGTGAATGGTGAGAGAAATGAGTTTAAAGGTACGACCTTGGGTGTAACTATTAAATATGAAAAAGTGAATGTTAAATGCTTTACAAGAGGTTGCTAATTAACTGTGAATGTTGTTATGAGTGAATTTTGAGTGAAGGTAGGATGAGAATGTTATAGTTGTTGGGTGTATGCAATAATGCAACTACTTAATGTATCTTGTACATAAAATTTTGGTGCAAAGTAAATCATAAGGATTGGGTTGCACACATAAAGACCATTGCCTTTTGTTATATATACATTTTCACAGGTACGATACATTCCTTAAAGATATTTCCAAAGATTGATATGACACTCCTTGTAGCTATTTCGAAAGATTAATGATATTAGAATCAATGATGGAGACTAATAATCTATAGAGTTGTTGCAGGCATGAGAACTATGACCATGAAGAGAATGAGGGCTCCATGACTGTAAAAAGTTAAAGGACAAATCTCATGCACGTAAGGTTGTTGGCTACAAAGGAATGTTGTATTAAAGAAAATGTACCAAAGGTACATATTTCCCCCCAGCCAGCTAGGACCCAATATGCATTCTCGGGATGCCTAGGTATAAGACATTCTAGTTAGGACTCCTTCTGCACACATTCCCACCGCATGAGAGGACTGTCATGAGAGTGGGGGCTCCATGAAGAGAATAACCTCTAGGTGTTATGGTGTGCGAGTAAGGAAGTGCCTCATCTTCGTGAAGCACCCTGAATATTACGGGTAGGAGATATGCCTGAAAAAGGGTATCGTCCTTGTGTTGGGTAGCTTGGATCAGTACTCGGGGTACTGTTAGCACTTGAAGCGCTTGCACGGTCAAAGGACATGAGAAGAGACTAGAAAGTCACTCACAGGTTTCTTGAAAAGGTAGATGTGCTGTAAGTACAAATTAATTCCTATGAAGTAACATGTGATCTATTAGTGAATAAGATAAATATAAGTGTTCAAAACCTTCTGAATGATAAAATTAAATAATGTTTGAATTTGAGTAATACATTGCAGTTGATGTCCATATTAATAGGCACGACGATGTATGTTTATGTTTCAGGATGATGCCTGAAAAACATTTTTATGCAACGCTATTAATATAAAACAGTAAGTTGCCTTGTGAAGATTTCCGATAAAAGGTGGTCAAGTAAAAAGTGGTTTATGTGCATGCATTCTTATGTTGACCTTTGAAGTGTGATGATATTCTAGTCAGGCCTTGTGATACCCTGCAAAGAACAGGTTAAAGAACAACAAAAGATAGGATTTTGTTCTGAAAGAATGAGAAAGAAACGAGGACCTAAAGAAGAAGTAAGGACAAGGCTTGGCGAACAGGTACACCGAAGACGGTGTTAACTTCAAGGGGGAAAGGATGTAACATCTTCTCGCTACCTCGACTTGGAAACACATAAAAGTAAGTAAAACAATGCTGTAAGTACCCATCCTAGCCTCATCAAATGATAGATGAATTTTTTAAATGCTAGGAGACTGAAAAGCATGTGCAACTAAAAACGACATTGGGTGACGAATCCACTAGGGGAGAGACTAATGGTTACCAAATCCTTGGGGATTTACTAAAGTGTAACATGGTTTCATGATGATTCCGATAATGTAGTGAAAGTAAGCCAACTACCATAAGTAATGACGTTTACACACTCATTAAATTACGGGTGAGAGCACATTTTTATGAAGAGAGAGAGGAAGACACAATATTGGGTATTTAAAGACGTGCATTTACTAATTTTTTTTCCTCTATTAAATTATTTCTAAACAATTTAGATTTTACCTCGAAAAGTTAACTATATATATAGTTTCATTATATATAGTTTCATAATATATACCCATATATATAGGCATAATAAATATTGATTTTTTTAATGGAAAAATACTTAATATTTCTTGAAAACAAAGGCAGTCCTTTTATTTAATAAAGGACATGAATTACTGATAGAATCCTTATACGTTTAAAAGGAGATCTACTTTTCTCAACAGTTTCATTATATATCCATATATTTTTTTTTTCATAGAAAAATATCTTATATATATAATATAAAAGGGTATTTACAGTGAATACAAAAAGTTTACTTGTCTCCCTCTGTCACTATACAGAATATGCCATATTATCCCACCAATTACAACTGTCACCCATATACATAATTTCCCAATTGTTCTAACTATTACCCCACAGGTATCTATCCAAGTGTATTATGTAATTGTCCTTTTACATAATCCACCCCAGATAAATTATCCCAAAATGGATCATAAGATGTATCAATCTTATGCATCCATACCGATACTCAACTATACTAATACGAGCCAAAAAAAGAAAAAGTAGATGGGTCCATTCCATCCCCCCGGGCCACCAAAAAATGACCAATCGGCCCCAGAATTGCCTGCTTCGATAATCGATCAGCATCACTATTGACCTCCCTGTAAATATGCTGAATGTGTATCTCCTGGAAAAGTCTCCTCATCTGAAGTATACGTTCCATCCAATTGGACAGATGGATGACTTCCAATTGTATAATGTTCTGAAACCATTCCACGATGATCCGGGAATCACCTGCAAGTTGAATAGTATCAATACCCAATGTCCGAGCCAAGTGTAGTATACTCCATAATGCCAGTAACTCTGCCCGCGTATTTGTGCCAGATCCACAATTCCATTTGATATTGTATCTGCCCAATCGCGGAGCAATGACAATTGCCCCAACACCACAACGAGTGCCACCCCCCTGCGAGGCACCATCAAAAAAGCCAATCGCCATATCATGGATAAATACAGGTTGCAGTATAATACGAGACCGTCGCTGCCGATAATCAATAGGCCTCTCCTTCCACGCAATCCGAACCTTGTTGACAATCTGTAGAGGAGTAGTAATGATATGCTGAAATATATAAGAGTTTCGTGCCAGCCAAATAAAACTGCAAACATAAAAAGGTATAGTTCTCAGCTCCCGGCCACCCGAAAACCAGTTTTCAAAGGCCTGTATGATATGATCTCCATGCCAGCGATAATCAGGACCAAAATACCTGCCAATCAGTTCCCATACCCGAACAGTCAATGAGCATCTAATCATCATATGCGTGATATCCTCCTCCGCATTATTACAGAATGAACATATGCCAGGACCCATGAATCCTTTCCTCTGTAACAATTTCCAAGTTTGTATCCGACCAGCCAACATCAACCAGGTAAATAACACCTTCTTCAAAGGGATTTTCCAATGCCATACCTCCTTGAACCAAATTGGAATAACATCTGTGGTATTTGATGATACAAGAGTTTGATAAGCCAATGCCGCAGTAATAGTGCCGGTTTTCAAGTTTCTGCTCCAGTGTAGAGTATCTCTGACAGGTTGTAAACGACATCCAGAATTCCGTAGCTTATAAGTATATTCACTCCATTCCACTGCCAATGGACCTGCAAGCTGTAACTCCTGTGCCTCAATCCAATTAGTGCAAAAATATTCATCCACGATAGAGACCGCTTGAGCCAGATAATTAATTCTGTGATCATGGAGTTGATTCAACAGAAGATCTGATAGTCTATATGAACCATCCAAGCCCAATATGGGGTCTCTACCTACTCGAATGCTCCAACCATCTCCCGGCTGCCACACCAGCCACTGTTTTAGGATGGGCAATGCTTTCATGAGTGCCCTCCAAATATTAGATATGTTCTTCGTACCAACTACTGTCAATCTGATCCACTCCGAGATCGGCCATCCACCAATGTATTTAGCCAATATCACCCGCTGCCACATACATGGAATAAATAAACACCGCCACAAGTTCTTTGCATGTAGTGCTCTGTCAAATTCCCCAAGGTCCTTTAAGCCCCATCCACCCCATCCTTTTGGCTTCGTTAGTAATCCCCATCTAGCCAGACATATAGAAGGCTTATCTTTACAACCCGACCATAAGAATCTAGTCATCCTGCTCTGGATCAACTTTAGTATGGCCCTTGGTATCCATGCAAGAGAAAACCAATATACAGGTAAACTTTCCAATACAAATTTAATCAAGATAAGTCTCCCTCCAATAGATAAAAAGTGATGTCCCCACCTGCCAATGCGGGACTCAATACGTTTTAACAGCCAAATCCAGTCCCTGATCAAGTAGTCGTTGGGCTTTAGGAAATATCCCAAATAACGGAAACCTCGATCAAGTGGAAGTATATCAAATGAATATAGTCGCTGTATTACCTCCATATCAGCCAGAGACCAATGAGAATGATAAAATTGTGATTTTTCCGGACTGATGCGCATGCCCGTGCCATCGCAAAATACATCAAGAGCTAGTTTGATTTTCCTCCATTCCCCCACCGAGCCCCCTCCAAACAATAAGATATCATCAACAAATAAAAGATGGGTAATATATATATGAGATGCCACCTCAATACCCTTAATGTCTCCTTGTTCAAATAGTTCCTTCATCGCCCTACTTAAACCTTCCGCAATAAGGAGAAAAAGTAAAGGTGACAATGGGCAACCCTGACGCAAACCCCTGGATGCCGAGAAAAATGGAGTGGGTTGACCGTTGACCAGGATAGAAAATTTTGCAGAGCTAATACAACCCATGATCCAATTTGTCGGGTGCAACGGTATACCAATCTGCAGCAGAACCAGCCTGATAAAACCCCAATCCACCCGATCATAAGCCTTAATAAGATCCAGCTTCAAAACCAATGCCTTCTTGTGTTTAGCCTTAATACTGTGAATATTTTCCTATGCGATGGCGATGGCATCAGTAATCTGACGGCCTTCCAGAAATCCAAACTGCTCCTCTGAAATACCCAATGACAAACCCATCTTCAATCGGGAGGCAATAATTTTAGTAATAATCTTATATATCAAGTTGCATAGTGAGATCGGCCGAAAACCCGCATAATCAGATGGTTTATCAGATTTTGGAATCAGGGCGATAAAAGTGGAGTTTAATGCTCCACAAATATTACCACTAAGCCGAGAATCCTCCACCATAGCAAGTATCTCAGGACCCAACAAGTCAAAGAAGTGAAGGAAAAATTCTACTTTCCATCCATCGGGTCCAGGACTTTTAGAGAGATCAAAAGCTTTCAGTGTGGAGTGGATCTCTTCCATTGTTACAGGTAAGTAGAGCCTCTCCCCTTCCAGTTCAGCAAACATCCTGGGATACTTCATAATAAGTTCCATCTGTGTACCAATTGGCAAGTTTTCCTGTCTACAGTAAACCGATTTGAAATATGTAACGGCCTCTTCCTCCAGATCACCTTGTTTGTAAAGAATAGATCCATCAACCCCCTGAATGTCCCAGATATGATTGTGGAGTCTCCGGGAGTTATCAAATTGGTGATAATATCTAGTATTGCTTTCACCACTCTCAATCCATTGAATCCTGCTCTTTTGATGAGCCGACTCCTCACGCCTCTTCAATATATAGGCCTGCTGTTGTGTAAAATGTTTCAGATGAGTAAGAACCATTTCATCATCAATACCTGCAGGATAGTCATTCAAAATCTGTGCAATATTAGATTCAACAGCAATCAACTCCTCCGAGTCACGTTTCCATTGAAAACGTTCCCAAGACTTCACCTCTGCCTTAAGAAGTCTAAGCTTTAGACAAAATGATCGCATAGGAGAGAGTTCAACATCCACCTCCAGAGAACACCACTTATGGCGCACAAAACGATCAAAATCACCCATCGACAGCCAAGCCTTATTGAATTTAAAAGGATACATGATGTGATCACCCTCCAGTTCCCACTGAAAAACAATAGGGAAATGGTCAGATATCTTGACCGGGACAACCCAGGAACGATAAGAATGAGCCTGATCCAATAGATCACCATCCACAATGAATCTGTCCAATCTCTTGCCAATTCCCGCATTACCCGATCTACCATTCTGCCATGTGGGCTGGAGGACAGAAGGTTCCACATCCAACATACCCGCAGCCCAAATCAAATCAAAGAAAAAGTCTGCCTCCTGGTCCAGGTGAGTATTACCCCATGTCTCAAGAGCAGATAGGGTAAAATTCAGATCACCACCGATAATCAACCCAGGTTTGCCAAATAAACCACAATCACGAATGTGATTCCAAAAAGGAAGCCTATTCTGATATGGCCCATAGCAATTCAGAATGTTGATCTCCTGTTTCGTATTGAATAGTCTCCCATTCAACAAAATACCAGCGTGTGATTTGTATACATGAAAAAAATCCAGCTTAGGATTCCATGCAGAAAGTAAACCCCCCGACTGCCCCACAGCATCAACAGCAGACATGAACCAATTCCCCAGCACCTTAGAGATAATCCCAATGGCTTTTTCAGCAGATACCATAGTCTCCTGTATCATAATGATATCCGGACGTATCGTCTCACAAACTCTACGGAGGGCTAATATTTTAGGGGCACCCCCCACCCCTCTGATATTTAAAGAGAGAATAATCATTTCAAACCCCTTGCAAGGGCCTTCTGCTCTCTAAGGGCCCGGGGAACAATGGAGGTCGAGGCAGGCACGTTGGTAGATTCCAATACCCCCTTAAGTTTACGTGCGCTCCGAGTCTTCAGTGGCGAGAATTCTGGTTCCAATCCGCCACGGATACTGCCGATAGGCTCACATATAGGCTTAAATATAGTCCCCGAGGGGGTCAAATCGCCCGGAGAAGGTTTATCAATCATTATGCGACCCCCCATATAAATAGGCATCTTAGTAGACAGGTTGATATCCCCGGGGGAAGATACCACCTCTGATAGAGACTCAGATTCATATGGTTGAGCAAATCCCCCCAATAAACCCATCTGAGACACAGATACTCCCTCACAGGATACCCCTCGCCCCATTGGGGAACTAGAATCACCAGTATCAGTCTGTGGACCAGTATCAAAGGAGACCCCCGTGATAGGCAAATCACCTTCAGTATGTAAAGAGTGTGGAACCTCAAGGGAATTCCCCCCCAACTCCCCAGATACTATAGGAAAAGAAGAATGTCCTTCCCGGTATAAACATTCCCGCAGAATATGCCTCTCATTGAGAACCGTAGACTTCAATCTAAGGAACTCCTCCAGCGATAAAGACATTACAAGAGATGGGGAAATCAATTTTAACTTACCAATCAGGGTAATGTCCGCGTGGGAGAGGTTGGAGAGGTCCATAGCCAATTCCGTCACCTCCGACAGTTGAATCTTATCCATATATATATATATATATATATGCATAAGAGATACTCATTATTTTAATGGAAAACTACTTAGTATTTCTTGAAAACAATTGTACTCCCTTTAATTAATAAAGGACGTGAATTACTAAACGGATCTGTATATGTTCAAAGGACGATCTACTTTTCTCAACATGAATTAAGAATAATTTGATTAACTATAATCGAAGGAAGGAATTATAGTGGAAGATATATATCTCTTCATACTTAGAGATATCTATCGTTGTCCATAATTCGTTTTCTTAATTGTTGTTTTTGTTTGTTTTGAAAACCGTCAAGGTTTTTGATTGGTTACCTCTAAATACAAGTTATAAAGAGCTAAGGCCTTAGGTAACAGCCTTTAGCATAAATGGGCGAATCTTTGGGAAGTTAGTGGGAAAACTATCACGTAGGCTTATATTCTTTTCAGCATATAGATGTATGTTGAACGTAAGTTGTATGTGCATTAAAGGGAAAGTATATTAAGTTTAATCCCACATGATGGAGGGAGATAATAGAGAAAAATTACAACAATATTAAAAGGTAAACCACAAGAGAGGACACACGGTTCTCAAGAAGAAACGGCCCTGGCCTTTACGGTTTTTATCAGATGTAAGAACCTGATATAGTTTTCCTCCACTGTGGGTCGTGGGAGGATGGAATGAGGCACTGAACCTCCAGTCGAAGTGTATGTGATCAAAATCACACTCCACGCAACTCTTTGGTTTGGTCTTTTTTTGATCTCCTGTGGAATACACTCGGTAATGTTCCATTGGTAGCCTTGATCTGGAACGAAATCTGTTATACATTTATTTTGCTTGTATGCCTATGAGTTTGCTCACAGTGCAAAATACATTGTATATATATGTTTTGATGAAATCTGGAAATTACTTTTGCGTTGTATACCATTGAATCGTGCCTAAGTCGAAGGGTTGTATGGGTTTTCCCAGTATAAATGTGATGTAAAAATATATTCGGTCCATATCTTATGGTTGTATGCATCTATATATATATCCATCTATATATATATGCATTTATAGATCCTCTTTTGCTAAGTGTAAACATGACAGGTTCAGATTTGAGTTATTGAGGTATAAATTTTGTTGTGCAAACTCGGAATAGATCCATCGGTGTTTCACAAATCATGCTAAGTAGGAATTTTTAGTTATTGCATGTTAGATCTGAGGATTTACGTTGAGTTATCTGAAAAAAATAACTAGTGCCTGCATTCTGCATGTGCATTCAAATTAGTAAATTTCATTTCAGAAGGATTGTGTCGCATTTTCGTTCTGTTTTGAATTGTTCTTTGTAGGATTTTACCTATAGGAAATGCTAGATTCGATAAATCCTTCCACTTGTGTTTAGGAATGGAACTCTGCACAAATCATGGTTTGCTCTGTGTTCAAAAGATAATCATCTGTTAGTTTTTCTAAGATCAGTGGGCAATACTAATATATGCATCAATAACCAAATATTTGTTAGACCTGCAACTTCCTTATGAGGGCCCGCGAGTGATCTAGGAACTTGCCTGAATACATTTGAATTCCATTTAAACCCCAGAAGTGTACCTACAACTAGATGATGGGCACTTTTCTTATTTAAGAATGGCAGGCTGTGAGTTGACTATGTTTTGTTTAATTGACGGGCCTCTATTTCTTTGGTTTATACTTGTGCATAACGAGTCAGAGGGAAACCTTTCAAAGGAATATCGACCCAATGACCTGTCGCAACCCTAGGTTGATCCCTATCCTAGGGTGATCCCTTGACACAGTAATTTTGTTCCTGCACCCCTTACCACTTGGTCACGGTCTATCTTATGCTTGCGATAGTATAGTTGTGTTGCGGCTACATAAGGGGGAAATCCCTTCCCCGTAAGCGTCTTAAAATGTTTCCTTCTGTTGAAAGTTTTATTGGAGAAATTCCTTTTGTTTTATGGGAGTACTAGCATGTCATTTCCTTTAATTCTAAGAAAATCTTGCTGGATTAAAGGACAAACAAACAACAATTTTTTATTACCTTTCCTCATAATAGTGAGGGTGTTTTACCTTATCATTACATTATGAAGTATTACATTAGAGTTAAAGCCACAAATCATGACATTAATTTGTATAGATAGTGGGGCGAGTTTTAGAGAGTGTATTGCTGCACCAACTTGTTTTTAGTAGTTCAGTGCACCTTTTTCTTTTAATACTTTCTGTTACTAATGATGAAAATTGTAAGGGTGCAGCATGAGAAAATATCTTTGGTGGTGATTATTTTTCCCTGTGGGGCATCCAATGCAAAGCTAGATGTGCTTCCACTTAATTAATTATTAACATTTTATTGGAGACCCTTGTGGGAGGCCACATGAATTGTTCACCACTTTTTTTGATTCGTGGGTTTGCATTCATATTTTGCTTAGTTAAGGAAGCATGCATCCCCAAATTTTTTGCATCAATTGGTATTGCAGACATAAGTATATATTATAGTTGTTCCATGGAAATGTTTTTATTATATGTTCAGCATCGAGCACAACCCTCTCTCTAGTTACGTAGATGGTATGTTTTGAATGTGATACATAAATAAACGCTTACATAAATATCATCATGATTATAAGAGGGAGAAAGGTATCTCTTGTGTTTCTTAACCTATGTGTGTTAAAGACGCAAAACCCATCCCTTGAAACATAATTTATTTGAGTATAGGGGTTCTTTTCGATAACCTCACCTTAGTGGATTCGTCGCCCAACTCGAGGGTGGCCTTAGATGGATAAACATACGTCAAGTAGTTCCTATGGTTGGGAGGAAAGTCATGCGCACCTTTTCAGTCGCCACATTGAAATGAGCATCTTTATTAGCTAGATTTTGTTTATGAATGTAAAATGGTTTTTCATGAACTTCCTCTTTTGGGTTATAGTACTAATATGTGTGTTAAGATATATATATAGTGGTGGGTGCAAAATTCCAACAATAATGTAAGAATGTTGGAACAACATTCGAAGGACAAGTGTAGGGAAGAATCCGCTTCCCTACGAACATCCTTTTTAAAACAGTTGACTACGTACATGGATTTATCTTCTGATACTCTTGAATTTGTATGATGATATATATATAGATATATAGTTCTAACATTGATGTTGAGGTTTCATGATTTCAAGTAGTGGCTACCGAAGTTGTGTCCTCGTGCTGTAGAAATCATGGATGACGAGAAAAGAAAAGGGTCAATGTGTTTTTCTTATCTCCTTGAAAGATGAGCCTTGCGACATTTGTAAGGGTTGTATCTATTCTCAACAAGATACATCTATGTAGCAATGTAATAATCTGAGTTATAGTTTGACAAGTCTTAAACACAAGCAAAATGTGATTCTATATTTGAAGTATAGTTTTCATTAATCACGTACTAGTGTGGTCAATGACATAGCTCTCCTGTCTATAGAGCTCAATTTAATTAAGTTATAGTTTGCTGAGATAAATAGATAAAGATGATAGTAGAGTATATAATTTTGTGATTACATATAAGTTACTTGTTGGAGAAAGTAAAAAGAGAAATTTTACCCCCACTTGCTTGAATATACATTAAACTTCAAGGGGGATGTTACATATGGTATCAGATCCAAGGTCTGAACACTCGGGCCTATTTGGGCTCAAAATGAATCTTACATATTTTGTTTTAGTAACTAATGATCAAGCTTTGCTTGAGATAAATAGGAATCAACAAGCTCACATTGATCTACAACACAGGTACCGTAGGATGTAGCCACTGCATTTTTTTCCATATTGGTTGACCTTCTAGTTATGCAGGAGAGTTTGAAACAACTTCTCCACTTCAATGTCAGGCCCAACAAGGTAAGTACATATCTATGTTGCTATTTCTTCCGAATATGTTTTATGCATGGCTAAGACAATTGTCTCATCTCTATTCGAGTTGCACAAAAAAAGAACTTTTTGTGAGGTTTATAAGTCTGTATAAACAAACTCAGGGTCAATGAAATTATCGAATGAATGGTAATGTGGAATTTGAATTGTTGAAAGAAGTAAACTTTATGACCTACATTCATAGTTTGGACTAGCCACTAATGACCTAATATATGTTGCAAAGGATTCTTAGAACTTCCAAATTGGAATTTAAGTTTCGATACCTTTTTATGTTCTCTATTAGCAATGAATAAAATGTGAAGTGGCTCATGAGGATATGCTTCCACTCGATTTAGAGGTCCCATCATATCAGGAAAAATAGGTAAAACTTACTTTATATGTACCTTTTATTAGAAGAAGGAAGTAGAGGATCTTGGAGATAACAAGGTAGCTTCTTGAAGATGACAAGGTAGCTATTAAATGGAATTTGATGAATTGATCGTTCAAGGAAGGAGTAAATACATTACCCCCAAAATTCTAGCAAAAATATAGCTAAAGTTATCATGTATGAGATCTAACTAGGAAGATAAGTGATTCCAAAAGGTTAACTATATTAAAGGCACATATTGTTAGGATTATGCAAAAGGTATGAAAAAAAAAATGTACATTGTATCAAATGAATGTTAGTAGTATTAGAGGTACAAATACTAACATTATATTAAATATGAAACAACTATTTACATTTGGTATTTCATCAAAACTAGGAACACACAGTTGCATTAAATACATTAGTACATACTAGACTAATGGTTACGATTGCATATATGCACAATGATTGGCAATGGGATAGTTTTGTTAAGATGAATGACTAGTTATAGCCAAAAAAAATTGATTTGATTGATCATTTAGGTTAAATATCGCAAAAGTATGGTTCTCAATATTGGGTACATAAAGAAATGTGAGGAATTAGTTTGGACAGGACCTCGGATGTTTCACCTATACGTATGCACATAACTAATGTACAACCTTGGATATACTTTAAGAATTATGTTATGTATTGTTAAGCTAGCTTTCTATCGCCATAGTTCATGAACTAATGACAACCTTGGATATACTTTAAGAATTATGTTATGTATTGTTAAGCTAGCTTTCTATCACCATAGTTCATGAACTAATGAACCTGGGGATGGTTAGCTGTTATGCATAACAGTGAATGGTGAGAGAAATGAGTTTGAAGGTGCTACCTTGGGTGTAACTATTAAATATGAAAAAGTGAATGTTAAATGCTTTACAAGATGTTTCTAATTAACTGTGAATGTTGTTATGAGTGATTTATGAGTGAAGGTAGGATGAGAATGTTTTAGTTGTTGGGTGTATGCAATAATAAAACTACTGAATGTATCTTGTACATAAAATTTTGGTACAAAGTAAATCATAAGGATTGGGTTGCACACATAAAGACCATTGCCTTTTGTTATATATACATTTTCACAGGTACGATGACATTCCTTAAAGATATTTCCAAAGATTGATATGGCACTCCTTATAGTTATTTCGAAAGATTGATGATATTAGAATCAATGATGGAGACTAATCATCTATGGAGTTGTTGCAGGCATGAGAACTATGACCATGAAAAGAACGAGGGCTCCATGACTGTAAAAAGTTAAAGGAGAAATCTCATGCGCATAAGGTTGTTGGCTACAAAGAAATGTTGTGTTGAGGAGAATGTACCAGAGGTACATATTTCCCTCTGGCTAGCTAGGAACCAATATGGATTCTGGGGACGCCTAGGTATAAGACATTCTGGTTAGGACTCCTTCTGCACACATTCCCATCGCATGAGAGGACTGTCATTAGAGTGGGGGCTCTGTGAAGAGAATAACCTCTAGGTGTTATGGTGTGTGAGTAAGGAAGTGCCTCAGCTTAGCGAAGCACCTTGAATATCATGGGTAGGAGATATGCCTAAAAAAGGGTATCGTCCTTGTGTTGGGTAGCTTGGATTAGTACTCAAGGTACGGTTAGCTGTTAGCTGGAATATTTCACCTCCTATGGACAGCAAGGTGTTCCACCGGTCTGAATGGTTCAGATCCAGAACAAATAGAGGATAGAGGTTGAAGACTCTCCCTAGACACTGTTGATATCTGGAATACAAGGCTTTGATAGTTCACCTATGTACCTGCAAAAAAGCACATAAAATGAATCAAAGCAACCAGAATATGTTATACTAATCTATGCTAGTGACTAAGGAATCTAACAACATATATATGTGAAATCATAACAACAACATCATATGTGGGATAGAAATCAAATTGCATTAGAAATATGAAGAAGTTTACAACCAAGCCTTAGTGTTGACAGGCATCTTCATGAAACCAGATCTTCATCCCCAAAATCTCCTACTCTAGCTCTCTATTCTCTCTCCAAATGATCTCGGGTCAAGGATCAATCCAACAGCATAACAATACCTTCAATGTTCTCCCCTCAACCATGGCTATGAGCTCATATTTATAGGGCTTTAATTGATAGAGATGATTGATAAATTAGTGGGTGAGGTGGCTTATAAGATCCTAGGATGAGGGATCTAGAGCTCAACCAACCCACAATAGTAGGTATAAGGCAGTACACAAGGCTTATCATCTAGAAGCCTCGAGAAACTTCTCTTTTTCCATTTTCACCCAGGGTAGCGCGCTTCTCCTTATATGATAGAGTGATTCTGGTAATAACCACCTATGGACCAAGGAAAATGGGCGGTGGCACCACTTGTGGACAACCGATGAAAGGCAGTGCGAGTAGGGGTACCACTCCTGGATAAAGGGGCATGCACGGTGCTGGGAATTTGTATGACAGATTGATGAAAAACCATTTAGTTTCCACTCCAGAAGCTAGGATTCAGGGAAAGTAGGTATGTCAAATGTCTTATCACATGATGGTGAAAGGATTTTGGTATAACAGGATGCCCCCCAAAGCATGAGTCTTAGAGTGATATGATAAATGAGAGCTTTGAGAACAAGCCATTGCCAGGAGATGAAAACGTCGGCTCGATCGGAGTATGGGGTCAAGTAGGAATATGTAGTACATTAGTATGTTGACTCATAAACACAAGTAACCAAACTCATAGCTACAGACCTATACAGGGCATATCCATGAATGGAATAAAAAAGCATGGCTACTAGAATACAGCGTAGATCCATGTGATAGAGGAATCAAACTTGGACATAGCTACCATACATACAACGTAGATCTATGTCATACAGACACAAATTTGAGCATAGCCATGACCATAAAAATGTGGATCCATGCTAGATATACAAAACTCCATCGCAACCTAGGGAAAAAGCAATGAGCGCTTTTAAACAGATTCCCAGGGTCTTCGTCTCGTCTTCCACAAAGTACGATTCTATCCATGTGATTAGAATGATCTAAAGTCAAACATGGTAGAAACCACTTGATTACTGGCCAATGATGTGAACCGTTAACAAGTGCGAGGGAGATCACCATTAATGTCAATGATTCCCAAGGTACCCTAGTACAATCTACTGAGTGCGAATAGATGTCCTGATGTTGAACACCCAGTCGATTCTATCGATCAAAGGTTAATGATGTGAACCTATGTCAAGAGCGAGAGAATCTGTCATTAAGGAATAGAGATCTCAAGGTACTAAATATTGTTTCTAAGACTATTTCCCGGATGATGAGCTGATGTCGACGGGAATAGTCTCATCAAAGGAGGGCCATGATGATTCCCACATCGACAACACGAAACTTGGAACATAGTTCTGGAATGATGTGAATGTAGTAACCATATCACAGACTCAAAGATACTAACACAAAGACTGTGTAGACTATAGAGGTAAAACTTCTTCATATCTCCTTTAAACATCGAGTGACACGACAAAATGACTTGGAATCATGACTAGACAGGATAGATACACAATGCAATAGTGGACAATGCATTCTTTTGAAAGACTCAAAGGATTGACATGACTCATGAAAGTGGATCGTCACGGAGATCAGCTGAATACCCAATT
>LPNX010833615.1:613656-632550 GCA_001517045.1 Pseudotsuga menziesii
CACAGGTTTCATATTCAAAGGTAACAACAAACAACTACCATTATTTACAAAATGATTCCCTTCCCATTTTCCCCATCATGATTGATGAGTGCCTCTTTTCGATATAGCTTGTCAAAAGACAAGTCCAATCTCATATGTTTTACAAACATGAGAGGGGAGGGGTTCGTTCCCAAAACGAGTCTCTCAATGTTTAATTTAATGAGTCCACTGAAAGAAAACTCCATATCATTCATATTTAGAGAGTCTGAATGAATACAGAAGAAAAATCCATGGGGTCCTTTTTCGTATGATTTAGTCTCTAAGGCCCGAAAAAGTGTAAAATCATACCTTAGAGAACTCTTCCAGTAATGATTGGCTGGAGTGTTCATTTCTCGTAAATAGTCCTATCTGAACCGAGAAAGAGATAACCTACCATCAGACGGATGACTCTTAAAATACTTTAACGAGCATGAAGAAGACAAGATCGCTCGACAATATTTTCGTATTTACGGAGCCTGAAAAGGGTTTAAAGAGAACTCCATTAGAATTTTTTATGTTTGAATCCAGAGCACGAAAAAGTAATAAACTAAGCTCAAACCAAATTTCATGTTTTAACCAGAGCACAAAAATTGAAAAGTAAGCTCAACACCATCTTACTGTTTTTAATGAGCTCGAAGATCAGTTGAAAGAATACTCAGGGATTGGTTTCATTTTTACGCAAGCTTGAAACCAATAGGTAAACTTATGCTTGAAAAAACCCCATTAACATGATATACAGAGGTTGGAATCTTTCCCCTAGCATGATTTCTAGCTAATCTTACCCCTAGCATGGTTGCTAGCGACTCAACATGCCCCCAAGCTGCGTTTCATCTGATGATTCTTCTTCCATACCCCACTTAAAAACCTGGTTACTAATGTGAAAATGCTCACCAGGGGGGTAGGAAGAACAAGAATCGGGCAGGCGAAGGTTCAAGTTCTAACACTAAAGTGAAGACTCGAATTAAGGGAAAGGGATTTGTTTCATTTTTACACAAGCTTGAAACAGAAGGTAACTATGCTTGGAATATGGTTTCATTTTTATGCAAGCTTGAAACCAAAAGATAAACTATGCTTAAAGAAGACTAACTCATTTTTTAACGAGCGTGAAATAGAAAATGAACTATGCTCAGAATGAGACTGACATGATGGTAAGAACCTGACATGATGGTCAGGTGTTGTGTCATTTTTTAATGAGCTTGACACAGAATGGGAACTTTGCTCAGGACATGGTTTCATTTTTATGCAAGCTTGAAACAAAAAGCGTAAACCATGCTTAAGGAGTGGTTTTATTTTTTAACAAGCTTGAAACCACAGGGCAAACTATGCTCTAGACATGGTTCCATTTTTATGCAAGCTCGAAACCAAAAGCATAAACTATGCTTAAGGAGTGGTTTTATTTTTTAACGAGATTGAAACCGAAAGTAAACTATGCTCTAGACATGGTTTCATTTTTATGCAAGCTTGAAACCAAAAGCGTAAACTATGCTTTAGGAGTGGTTTTATTTTTTAACGAGCTTGAAACCACAGGGTAAACTATGTTCTAGACATGGATTCATTTTTATGCAAGATTGAAACCAAAAACGTAAACTATGCTTAAGGAATGGTTTTATTTTTTAATGAGCTTGAAACCACAGGGTAAACTATGTTCTAGACATGGTTTCATTTTTATGCAAGATTGAAACCAAAAGCGTAAACTATGCTTAAGGAATGGTTTTATTTTTTAACGAGCTTGAAACCAAAATCGTAAACTATGCTCTAAACATAGTTTAATTTTTATGCAAGCTTGAAACCAAAAGCGTAAACTATGCTTAACAACCTACTCCTACCGAACATGATATCGAGAGGTTGGTAGGCTGCCCCCATTTCATAAAAGCTAGCGGCTTAGCCCCATTATGATGTCCATATACTAGAGCCATGCCCCCCATTTTACCTATGATGGGAAGAAGCTAACTAGAAGAAGGGGAAGGAACCACAAGAACATGTGGCACATTCAGAGCAGTCTGATTACTAGGAGTAATGCGATGGTCAGGTGTAAAAAAGGAAAGGTGATCAATGGTCACAATCTTCCCATCATGGGGAAAATACATCACTCTAAAATGTGTGGACACTACGAATTTCATGGCATAAACATAATCATGTCCGAGGAGCAGATTGAAATCTAAAGGACCTTGGACCACCATAACATCAATACATACAGTTTTCCCTCGTAACGTAATAGGAAAATGATGAAAGATCCCTAAAGGTGCAGTAGGGCTTTGATTAAAAGCTAGTATTTGATAGGTGGCTGGTACAAGCTGAGGAGAACCTAAATCTTGCGAAGCAGTTGAGGATAGAATACTAACAGAAGCCCCTTCGTCAACAATAGTGCGAAGTATCCACCTAGTAGTAACATTCACAACTATCTGGAAAGGAACACTCGAATGAAGATGAGATTCTGTTAGGTTACTCCAGTCAAAGGAAATAACCTCACTACTCGGAGAGGGTTCTGTCGAAACAGAAAAAATTTCCTCTTGTCGAGAACAATCAGAATGAAGCGTAACAACTTCGGCAGGTTTCAGTTCATTCTCTACTGGAAGAGAAGAACAAGACTAAGCTTTGGTCAAAGAGACTACTTCAGTCTTAACACTCTCTAATTAAAGAGTGGGATCGGGTGGAAATGACACCGACTCGACCACTTTAACTTCACTCTCCAAAGGAAGAGTGGGATCAACCACAGATAAATCTGAATCGACCACATGGTCAACTAGTGGGGTATAGAGGGATAAATTACTATCACTTGTTGGAATCACCTGTTTATGATCAGTAATATTTCCAACCAACGCAAAGCTTCATTCATGCTTGGACAAAGAAAAGTACGATCCATAGCCTTGCATATCAAAAAATGATACAAGACTTTACCCTTATGTTCTTTTGCCAATGGGTCACTGGTTGAGGGAGTATCATCAACATGATGATCAGAGGTTGATGACACAGACAGTTTGGATCTTTTAGACCATTCTTCTTGTACATGGGAGAGACCGGGACACTCCTTAAGAAGGTGGTCCCCCTTGCAAATCTTACAAGGGAACTTGGTTTTTCTGGGCATTCTCTTGGAATGAGCACCATCAAGAGCAGATGGTTGCTTCTTTTTCTCTTTCTTATCCTTCTTCTTCTTCTTCTTCTTACCCACATGACTACTAACCACATAGCTTTGGTTAAGTGAATAAGAAGAAAGGGGCAAAGCCACAACTGGCGAAGAAGGAGCAGGATTATGTTGAGGTCGATCCTCTCCTGGAAGAGAGGTGACATTTGAAAAATTAGGTGTAACAGGAATTACCAGATTAAAAATCCAGACCAGTAATCCTATAGTTAATCCAGGAAGATTTAGAGTGGCAATAAAGGGAGGACCAATACCTTCACTTGGAGGGAATACAAAAGGTACACCTTGGAAAAGGACCTCTTGAGTGGGAGTCCCAAATGAGGATGCCATCTTTAAACTCTCTAATAATCCCCTAACTACCACACATAAGAAAGTACTACTCAAACTAAAAGCAACAAGCAAACATGTGAAAGGAGTGGATAAGAGTCAAGAACCTCATAGGACAATCCAAAAGGATAACTTAGATGGTTTGAGGATTCCTAAAAGGGTCTCCCGATATACGCAAGGTACGAGGGAGCTCAAATTAGTAGTAGTGTTGTCTAATGCATAACCGTACACAAGGGGCCTTTCGATATACAATCGAGTATGTGAGGTACCTTTGGTATAACATGATAGTGACAGGGCAAGTAGGTATGTCAAATGTCTTATCACATGATGGTGATAGGATTTTGGTATAACATAGCACTTGAAGCGCTTGCTTGGTCAAAGGACATGAGAAGAGACTAGAAAGTCACTCGCAGGTTTTTGGAAAAGGTAGATGCGTTGTAAGTACAAATTAATTCCTATGAAGTAACATGTGATCTATTAGTGAATAAGATAAATAGAAGTGTTGGAACCTTGTGAACGATAAAATTAAATAATGTTTGAATTTCAATAATACATTGCAGTCGATGTCCATATTCATAGGCATGACAATGTATGTTTATGTTTCAGGATAATGTCTTAAAAACATTTTTATGCAATGCTATTAATATAAAATAGTAAGTTGCCTCCTGAAGATTTTCGATAAAAAGTGTTTAAGTAAAAAGTGGTTTATGTGCATGCATTCTTATGTTGACATTTGAAGTGTGATGATATTCTAGTCAGGCCTTGTGATACCTTGCAAAGAACAGGTTAAAGAACAACAAAAAATAAGGATTTTGTTCCAAAAGAATGAGAAAGAAATGAGGACCTAAAGAAGAAGTAAGGACAAGGCTTGGCGAACAGGTACACCGAGGATGGCATTAACTTCAAGGGGGGAAGGATGTAACATCCTCTTGCTACCTCGACCTGGAAACACATAAAAGTAAGTAAAACAACGCTGTAAGTACCCATTCTAGCCTCATCAAATGATAGATGAATTTTTTAAATGCTAGGAGACTGAAAAGTGTGTACGACTAAAAACGACATTGGGGGACGAATCCACTAGGGGGAGAGGCTAATGGTTACCAAATCCTTGGGGATTTAGTAAAGTGTAACATGGTTTCACTACGATTCTGATAATGTAGCGAAAGTAAGCCAACTACCAAAAGTAATGACAGTTTACACACTCATTAAATTACGGGTGAGAGCACATTTTTATATAGAGAGAGAAAGGAAGACACAATATTGGGTATTTAAAGACACATTTATTAATTTGTTTTCCTCTATTAAATAATTTCTAAACAATTTAGATTTTCCCTCGAAAAGTTAACTATATATATAGTTTCATTATATATACCCATATATATAGGCATAAGAAATATTGATTATTTTAATGGAAAAGTACTTAGTATTTCTTGAAAACAAAGACACTCCTTTTATTTAATAAAGGACATGAATTACTAATAGACTCCTTATATGTTCAGAAGGAGATCTACTTTTCTCAACAGTTTCATTATATATCCATATATATATATGCATAAGAGAGACTCATTATTTTAATGGAAAACTACTTAGTATTTCTTGAAAACAATGGCAGTCCCTTTAATTAATAAAGGGCGTGAATTACTAAAAGGATCTGTATATGTTCAAAAGAGGATCTACTTTTCTCAACATGAATTAAGAATAATTTGATTAACTATAATCGAAGGAAGGAATTATAGTGTAAGATATATATCTCTTCATACTTACAAATATCTATCGTTGTCTATAATTCGTTTTCTTAATTGTTGTTTTTGTTTGTTTTGAAAACTGTCAAGGTTTTTGATTGGTTACCTCTAAATACAAGTTATAAAGAGCTAAGGCCTTAGGTAACAACCTTCAGCATAAATGGGTGAATCTTTGGGAAGTTAGTGGGAAAACTATGACTTAGGCTAATATTATTTTCAGGATATGGATGTATGTTGGATGTAAGTTGTATGTGCGTTAAAGAGAAATTATATTAAGTTTAATCCCACATGCTAGAGGGAGATAACAGAGAAAAATTACAGCAGTATTAAAAGGTAAACCACAAGAGAGGACAAACGGTTCTCAAGAAGAATAGGCCCTGGCCTTTATGGTTTTTATCAGATGTAGGAACCCGATATAGTTTTCCTCCACTGTGGGTCATGGGAGGATGGAATGAGGCACCGAACCCCCGGTCGAAGCGTATGTGATAAAAATCACACTCTGCGCAACTCTGTGGTTTGGTGTTTTTTAGATCTCCTATGGAATACACTCGCTAATGTTCCATTGGTAGCCTTGATCAAGAACGAAATCTGTTATACATTTATTTTGCTTCTATTCCTGCAAGTTTGCTCATTGTGTAGAATACATTATATATATGTGTTTTGATGAAATCTGAAAATTACTTTTTCATTGTATACCATTGAATCGTGCTTGAGTCGAAGGGTTGTATGGGTTTTCCCAGTATAAATGTGATGTAAATATGTATCCAGTCCATATCTGATGGTTGTATGCATATTGTGTATATATATATATATATATATATATATATATATATATATATGTATATGCCTCAGGCATGCATAGATCCTCTTTTGCTGAGTGTAAACATGACAGGTTCAGATCTGAGTTATTGAGGTGTAAGTTTTGTTGTGCAAACTCGGAATAGATCCATCGACGTTTCACAAATAATGCTGATTAGAAATTTTTAGTTATTACATGTTAGATCTGAGGATTTACATTGAGTTATCTGAAAACAATAACTAGTGGCTGCATTCTGCATGTGCATTCAAATCGATAAATTTCATTTCAGAAGGATTGTATCGCATTTTTGTTCTGCTTTGAATTGTTCTCTCTAGGATTTTACCTATAGGAAATGCTAGATTCGATAAATCCTTCCACTTGTGTTTAGGAATTGAACTTTGCGCAAATCGTGGTTTGCTCTGTGTTCAAAAGATAATCGTCTGTTAGTTTTTCTAAGATCAATGGGCAATAATAATATATGCATCAATAACCAAAGAGTTGTTAGACCTGGAACTTCCTTATGAGGGCCTTCGAGTGATATAGGAAGTTTCTTGAATACCTTTGAATTATGTTTAAACCCTAGAAGTGTACCTGCAACTAGATGATGGGTGCTTTTCTTATATAAGAATGGCAGGCTATGAGTTGACTATGTTTTGTTTAATTGACGGGCCTCTATTTCTTTGGTTTATACTTGTGCATAATAAGTCAGAGGAAAACCTTTCAAAGGAATATCGACCAAGTGACCTGCCGCAACCCTGGGTTTATCCCTATCCCGGGATGATCCCTTGACACAGTAATTTTGTTCCTGCACCCCTTACCATTGGTCACGGTCTCTCTTATGCCTGCGATAGTATAATTGTGTTGCGGCTACATAAGGGGGAAATCCCTGGCCTGTAAGCGTGTTAAAATGATGCCTTATGTTGAAAGTTTTATTGGAGAAATTCCTTTTGTTTTATGGGATTACTAGCACGTCATTTCCTTCAATTCTAAGGAAATCTTATTGTATTAAAGGAGAAACAAACAACAATTTTTTATTACCTTTCCTGGTAACAGTGAGGGCATTTTCCCTTCTCATTACATTATGAAGTATTACATTAGAGTTAAGGCCACAAATCATGACATTAATTTGTATAGATAGCGGGGCGAGTTTTAGAGTGCGTATTGCTGCACCAACTTGTTTTTAGTAGTTTATTGCACCTTTTTGTTTTAATACTTTATGTTACTATTGATAAAAATTGTAAGCATGCAACATAAGAAAATATCTTTGGAGGTGATTATTTTTCCCTGTGGGGTATCCAATGCAAGCTAGATGTGCTTTCGCTTAATTAATTATTAACTTTTTATTGGAGACCCTTGTGGCAGGCCACATGAATTGTTCACCACTTTTGTTGATTCCTGGGGTCTGCATTCATATTTTTCTTAGTTAAGGAAGCATGCATCCCTAAATTTGTTGCAACGATTGGTATTGCAGACATACGTATATATTATAGTTGTTCCATGGAAATAATTTTATTATATGTTCAGCATTGAGCACGGACCTCACGTATATATTATAGTTGTTCCATGGAAATAATTTTATTATATGTTCAGCATTGAGCACGGACCTCTCTCTAGTTACGTAGATGGTATGTTTTGAATGTGATACATAAATAAATGCTTACAAAAATATCATCATGATATTAAGAGGGAGAAAGGTATCTCTTGCATTTCTTAACCTATGTGTGTTAAAGACACAAAACTCATCCCTTGAAACATAATTTATTTGAGTATAGGGGTTCTTGTCGATAACCTCACCTTAGTGGATTCTTCGCCTAGCTCGAGGGTGGCCTTAGACAGATAAGCATACGTCAAGTAGGGCCTACAGTTGGGAGGAAAGTCATGCACACCTTTTCAGTCGCCACATTGAAATGAGGATCTTTATAGATTTTGTTTATGAATGTAAAATGCTTATTCATGAACTTCCTCTTTTGGGTTATAGTACTAATCTGTGTGTTAAGATATATATATAGTGGTGGGTGCAAGAGTGCCACCAATAATGTGAGAATGTTGGAACAACATTCGAAGGACAAGTGTAGGGAAGAATCGAACATCCTTTTTAAAACAGTTGACTTCGTACATGGATTTATCTTGTGATACTCTTGAATTCATATGATGATATATATATAGATATATAGTTTTGACATTGATGTTGAGGTTTCGTGATTTCAAGCAGTGGGTGCCGAAGCTGTGTCCCCGGGCTGTAGAAAGCATGGATGACAAGAAAATAAAAGGGTCAATGTGTTTTTGTTATCTTCTTGAAAGATGAGCCTTGCAACTTTTGTAAGGGTTGTATCTATTCTCAATAAGATATGTCTATGTAGCAATGTAATAGTCTGAGTTATAGTTTGACAAGTCTTAAACACAAGTGAAATGTGATTCTATATTTGAAGTATAGTTTTCATTAATCACGTACTAATGTGGTCAATGACATAGCTCTCCCGTCTATAGAGCTCAATTTAATTAAGTTATAGTTTGCTGAGATAAATAGATAAAGATGATAGTAGAGTATATAATTTTGTTATTACATATAATTTACTTCTTGGAGAAAGTAAAAAGAGAAATTTTACCCCCACTTCCTTGACTATACATTAAACTTCAAGGGGGATGTTACAATGCTTCTAAGAACCCCGTGGAGAAGCTTAATATTTTCTTTCTCAAGTAAACTCTTAGAACCATTAAATGTTCTTCATATAAGTGGAACTTACTCAAAGTTATTATATGTATTATATATAATAGAGTTTTATGATTATTTAATTAATAATAATATTTTTAAAGCTAAGGACTACTCTTACCATTAAATGTTCTTCCTATAAGTGCAAGTTACACAAATTTATTATATATATTATATATAATGGGGTTTTATTATTAATTTAATTAATAAAAATTGTCTTAAACCTACGGAATAGTTCATAGAATTAAGTTCTTTCTATAAGTGGAAGTTACACAAAGTTATTATATATAATGAGGTTTTATTATTATTTAATTAATAATAATAGTCTTAAAGCTAAAGACTACTCTTTACCACTAAATGGTCTTCTTATAAGTGGATGTTACACAAAGTTATTATATATATTGATATATATAATGGGTTTTCATTATTATTATTATTTTTTAACAAAAACGGTTATATTAATATGAATGACTCAGCTGAAAGATGTTGATCTAGAGTACAGAGATCCGCTAAATTTCCCCATCCTTAGTCGGAAGGAAAATTATGGAGGAATTTCCATGCTTATCTTCGAATTAACCTTGGGTTCATAGCACCCTATATCTATGAATTTATTAGCTGCTCTATCTGCCTTCATATTAAGCTCCCTAAGAACGTGATAGAATTCAATCTTCTTGAACCTTTTAGCCATATATCTGATTCTTTTTAACAATCTTTCCATCTGCTCATTTTTGCACCTTCTTCCCTTGCTCATTGCTTGGATAATTAGCCTAGAGTCTCTGAAAACCACAACTTCATCCACTCCTACTTTTTGTACCTACTTGAGGCCTTGCCAGAGCCCATAAGCTTCTGCCATATTATTAGAGTCATGCTCGATGCTCCAAGAGTATTCAATTTCAACTTTCCCTCTGGGATTTATGACAACTCCACCTCCTCCCACTTTTCTCGGATTCCCTTTTGAAGCTCCATCAAAGAACAATTTGAAAATATTCCGTTCTCTTAACCAATTCTCGAACTGAGATTTTTCCATTCGGATTTCCCATTCCTCCAAATTGCTGAGAACCATACTATTAGTTTCCTGAATACTTAGACTTTGCATCCATTTTTTTTCTTTTTCTGTCAGCTCGGCTTTATTGAACGAGATTGTGATATTTCTTACCACCTCACCGAGTAGAGCATTAATTTTAACCTTTAACTTCCACGCTGGTTGACTCTTATTCTAAAAAATTCTCTGATTTCTTTATATCCAGATGCATGAGCAGACAATTTTAGATAGTTTCAGCCAGCAGGATCTCACACCATTCTTTTTAGCCAGCTCACCCTGGTACATTTTTTCCCAATTGATGAAGAAATCCTGATTACTTCCATTCCAATGAAACCCATCTCCTCCATTCTACATTACTTCCTTCCAGATTGAAATGGTATATGGGCATTTAAAAAAAAGATGAGAAATAGATTCTGAATTTACAGCACAGAAAGGGCAGCGGAATGGGCCTGCTATCCCCCTTTTCTCCAGGTTCTCTCCAGTTAACAATATTTGATGAATCAATGTCCAAATGAACACATCGATTTTGGGCAGCGTTCTGTTGTTCTAGTTATTGTTCCAGATCGCAGGGTTCACTGGCACATTATAATTTGCAGCATACTCATTTTACCCTTCAGCTATCATGTAGGTGCCTGTTCTTTTACCCCATGCACGTCTATCCTTCAGGTTAATGGAGATCGGTACAATCCCGGCCAGATGGGAGATCAGTTGTTGTTTTTCATTCTCCATCACTGCTGGGCAGTCCGGCAATTCCCACGCTATCCAACGATGTGGGTAATTTGCCTCCCACTCGGAAATACTCCAAATCCTGTATAGACCTCTCGCCTCCATCCATGACTGCAGACGTGGTAGACATGGAGGGAATTTTCCTAGAATCGAATCCTGCCATAGTTTTATGGCTTTCCCATTACCCGGTATCCAGTGTAACTTTTCAATGAATTGAGGTAGCGTTTTTCTACAGAGATTGAAGATGGGGGACCCCTTTGTTCTCATGTGCTCTCCTTCTAGGCATCTGAGCCTTGTTCCTAGGAAGTATTTGTTTTTAAGAACCCAACTACACCAGGATGGCTTTGAATCAAGCATATTCCAGAGTAGTTTGGCCCCAATGGCCAAGTTTTGAAATTTGAGATCCCTGAGTTGAAGTCCTCCCTCATTTCTTAGCAGCTTAATTGTTTTCCAGTTTACCAGAGCATACTTTTTGCCTCCTCTGCTATTCCCACCATTCCAGATAAAGGATTTCAATAATCCCTCAATTTGATTTATGATTTTGATAGGAGCAAGGAGTAGGGAGCATTGGTAGAGCAAGTAGCTGTTCAAGACAGCTTTAACTAATACAACCTTCCCAGCCAGATTCAGCCATGCAGTCCCCCAACCTGATATTTTCCTTTTTATTTTTTCCAATATGGGGTTCCAATTCGAGGACTTGGATTTTGTTTTGGCAATTGGCACCCCTAGGCATTTGAAGGAGTCCCAACTTACAGCTCCATCCATATTTAGGATTCAGGATATATCTAACATTTCCCTCGAGTTAATGTTCCATTCGAAGATCTGACTCTTCCTGAGATTGATTTTACTTCCAGAGGCCTTGCAGTAACGGTTCAGTTTATTCTTGAATCGGCAGGCTATAATCTGGCTGGCACCTCCCATTAAGATGGTAACATCGGCAAACGGAGAGTGGTTAATATCTTTGGTTCTTCTAGCCATCCTTATGCTTGGAAGCTCCTGCTCTTGTCTGGCATTTTCCAATTGGAAACTAAGAATCGAGGCCTGAATGGCGTAGAGTAGAGGTGAGAGAGGGCATCCTTACCTCATTCCTCTCATAGCTTGAAAAAATGGGGCAGCTCTTCCGTTAATGAGGGGGGCAATCCAAGGCTTGCTGATGCAGGCCTTTACCCAAGAGACAAATTTGGGAGCAAATCTAAATCTCATCATTACTTGGAGGAGGAATGGGTGGCTAACTCTGTCAAAAGCATTTACCAGATCTAGTTTCACAGCCATTCCTTTGTCTCCATTCTTCAGGCTAGAGTGGATGGATTCTTGCACTAAGATGATATTATCCCAAATATTCCTACCTTTAATGAATCCACCTTGGTTCTCTGGGATAATGACTAGCAGAATATGCTTTAATCTGGTGGCCATGATCTTAGTGATGATTTTGTATCCAATGTTACACAGGGATCTTGGCCGGAACCTGTCAAAGGTCTTAGCTTCTTTCTCCTTAGGGATGAGGGCCAAGAATTCCTCATGCTTGGCCCACATGGGGTTAAATCTGAACGGTATAGGGCCCAGATTTTTTTCTTCCACCATTTCCAGAAGGATGGGCTTATGATCGGAGCCTCCGAAGGGAAGGATTTTGGATGATATAATCAGGCCTACCACAAGAAAATTATCCTGAACCACGAATCGGTCCAGTTTGGCCTCAATGTGCCCAGGACCGAACCTCCTATTGTTCCAGGTATATTTCCCTGTAGTAGGCTTAATGTCAATGATATCCCTGGTCATGATGGTATCTTCCACTATGTCTATGATGGGGTCTCTGGATCTAGAGCCCCCTCTTTTTTCATCCTGACTAAGGGTGAGATTTAGGTCCCCGACCAGAATGACATTACCCTGCATATTACTTCTTTCTTCATGGAGAAGATTCCAGCAATTTATTTTTTCACCATAAGAGTTAGGTGCATATATGTTGAATATACTTACTAGAGAATTGGAGTCTTTTTGTCTCAGCACGGTGAGGATCCATTGAGTGCTATTTTTGATGATCATAGCCTCATATTTTCTGTCATCCCATAGGGTTCCTATACCCTTGGATGTTCCCCTAGAGCTTAAAGCAGCGGTGCCTTTTTTTTTCCAAAATTTTTTACTGGTTTGGAGGAACAGTCTCCTCCAGCTTGGGTTCCTGGATCAGCAAGATGTCTGGTTGGTGAAGGGAGATTAGATATAGCATAGCTTCTTCCTTGCCTTTACTACCTAGCCCTCTACAGTTCCAGGAAATTGCCTTCATTACTTACTTTTGGAAGCCGTGGGAATCCCTTTCGGGGCATGCCCATGCTGACAGGTGTTTCTTGGGTTTTTCAGTAGCTTTTCCAAGGTTAGCTGGGATCCTTGCAGCTTATCCTTGTATGTTGCTTTATCCCGTACTTCTTTTCTAGATTTCCTTCCTTTTGTTTTGGCCATTCTTCAAGTTGTTATTTCAATTTCTCCTTCTTCCTCGTCTTCCTCTTCCGAGTCCGGTTCTTCATTAGATTTTCCCTGACTTTCTCCTACTTTAGTTTCTGCTATTTCTTCCTCATTGTCTCTCCCTTGGTCTGAGATGACTGTTTCCGGTTCTTTTCTTTTTTCATAGCTAGATCTGTCTTCTGTTTCAGTAGGTTCATCCCTTGCTTCCGCTGATTTTATAGTCCTTGAAGGATCTTGGGATTTTTCAGGTGGGCTATCACCACTCCCCCCACCTTTCTTAGCCCCCCCTCCAGCTTGATTTTTAGATCTATATCTATTCACCCTGTGCCATCCTTCCCCTTTCTCCTGCTAGCTTTCCAGTGTTTTAGGACCGTTTCAGATGAAGTGCCCATACTCGTGGCATCCTCTGCATTTGAAGGGGAGTTGTTCATAGTCTAGTTTTTGGAAATGAGACCAGTTGCCCACTGTGAGGTTTATTGCTTTTGGTAGTCCAGCTTCGAGATCGAACTCCATGCAAATTCAGGCGCAGGCATATTTGTCCTTTGGGCTGGCCATGTCAATATATTTTCCCAATGCCTTCCCTATATCATGTAGGGATTTGGGGTTCCAACAGTGCATAGGAAGGTTGGGGAGTCTGACCCAGACTGGAATAGATTTAGGGGTATCGGCTTCAGGATCAAATTCCAGCGTCCATCCATTGAGGTAGAGACCTTGCAGCCCCATGAAGTAGATCCCATTTATGAAGATTAAGTCTTGGTCTTCTTTAGATTCGAAGTCGAAGAGGAAGTATCCCCTTCCGACGGAGTAGGAGGAAACGTTTTTGGATATTAGCAGTCGCCAGTTCCTTTGGACCCAGCTATCAGTGGTTTTGGGTGAGGGCCATAGCCCTATGAATTGCCCTATCAGAGCTCAGTTTGCCAATGACGGGGAAACCCTAATCATTTCTTCCAGGGGGAGGGCTACCTCCGGCACATCTTCTATTCTTTTAACGAACTTCGGTAATTCTCTTTTGCCTGATCATTTGGTGCGATTGGATATTAGCCTACCAAAGGCTTCTGAATGGTTAGGTAGTGATTCACCGCCTACCTCGTCCACCATCTTGCTACCCCACCCACTCTGGGCTAGCTTGAAAACATGGATTTAGAAGGGAGGCCTCCAATGCTATCCGGCCAACCCAGTGATTCAATTAGCAACCCAATCGAAGTGATGATCTCTAGATAGGCTTGCATGCAGCCTTGGGGATGATCTTTGGCTTGTCATGCCTTGGATATAACACCAATCTCCTCTGCTCACCACACTATCCAGATCACCCTCGGCCCTCAAGCGGCTGCGATCTCCCCAAGAAGTAAAAAAAGAATGACTTTTGTCCATAATGGGGTTTCATTATTATTTAATAAATAATAATCATAAAGCTTACTCGTTACCACTAAGTGTTCGCATAGTGGAACATTTAAAGCACTACGACACTTGTGCTTGATGGAAACCTAACTATGGCCATTTGTCACTATAAAAACAAAAAATGAGTCTCTACTTAAATGATAACGATTCCATTGAAAAGGGGAAAAAACTAAAATAGAGGGATGGACATTTTCTCGATGGGCCAACTTTCAGACGGTGGGAAAGGAAATGTAAGGATTAGTTTGAGGTTTTTTGATAGGGTGGCATTCATATTGTGGAGAAAGGCAACACCATTAGGGAGGGAAACTATATAGATCCGGAAACCTGACAGAATGGGGTTATGCAATACTCTCTGCAGGAGACAATGATGGTATGTTTCTAAGCAGGAGAGTCTAGGTATACACGATATTGGTTTTCTGCCTGTTAGATCTCATTTTACCTTCACTTATTGGATATGTGTTATGTAATACCTATTACTATTATGCTGAATACTATTTGCATTGGTGTTAAGTAATATCTATTACTCTTATGAGGAATGCGATTTGGAATTTTGTTAAGTAATATCTATTACTCTTATGCTGAATGTGATTTGGATCTGTGTTAAGTAATATCTATTACTATTATGCTAAATGCGATTTTGGATCTAAGTTAAGTAATGGCTAGTTTTATTCTAAAGCAAGTTGGAGTAGGTCTAGTATTATTTTGGGATGTGTTTTTGTTCCATAGCATTGGGATAGATATGAATTCGTTTTTGATCTAGAACTAATTGGATCATTGATTGTGTTTTGACCCATAACTATTGAGAGACCTTGTCTACGTTATGAATTATGCTCTTAGTTGGATATCTCTTTGCCATCATTTTAAAAAATGTAGAGCTTTGTTTTATCAAAACCGATTTCTCCATTACAAACAGTTTTTTTTTTTTTTTTTTCAATATGGAAAATAAGTATTCTTGACTGCTTGTTGGATGCTTGTTTTTTCCAAGAAAAAAAAGCGTAATTTTATTTCAAGCCAAGGCGATATAAAATTACATTCTGTAGGTGCATAAGCACATCCGAGACAAGACCATAGGTCTGCAGAAAAAATAACAAAAACAAAAATATTACATAAGTTGTCTAGGAATTAGGGATTTTATAATAATCCTCTAATTTCCCTTTCTTCCCTCTCTTCTTTGATTTTACTTCTGTCCATCCCCCCTTCTGGGGTGCAGCTACTATCAGTTCTTTACTTGCCTGCTCCACTGCTGGCTGAGCAGACGTTTTATCTTTATCTGAATCTGAATTTTCTAATTCATGTTCACGCTTGGACACGGTTAAAGAAGTAGCCAGTTGTTGTATATTTTCCATGATTGATTCGTTATCAGCATTTTTTTATTCTGAAAGACACGCCTCCACTATTTCAGTGATAGGCACTGTTTCCGCATTGACCTCGTCCTTTTGGTGTTCTTCTGGTTCGCTCTCCTCACCCTCTGAATCCTCATCAGTAGAGGGAGCATAATCTGCCTGCCATGTTTTCCCTTTTGGATGCAACCCCTGTTTCTTTTTGTAAAACCTTTTTGAGAGAGGACACGAGTCTTGTAAGTGTCCTGTCAGATGGCAAAATATGCATCTAAAAGCAGTATTTTCATAATCCAGTGCTTGGACCCATTTGAGCTTTTCATATATCAGCTGGACTCTATCAGGAAGACCTTTGCTAAGGTTGATCTCCATACAGATTCTTGAATAAGTAAATAACCCTTGCTCATTCAGAGTAGCATCACTTTTAATGAACTTCCCAAGCAGATTGCCAATGTCTTCCAAAACTAGGTGATGCCAGAAAGGAAGGGGCAGGTTTGGCAGCCGCACCCATACCGGCATTTTGGTTACCACCATAGTGTTGGCATCAAACTCAGGAAACCAGGGGGTAGTGAAAAGCCCCGCTCTCCCCCAAAACCAAGGGCCCTGCTCAATGATCTTCTGATATTCTTCCTTTGATTCGAACTGTACAACAAAAAATCCTTTGGAACATAAAAGAATTTGACAATTTGTTGTCCAGTTTGTGTAGATCCAGTTATGAAGATCAAAAGATCTGGGCCAAAAGCCATTAAAACGACAAATGAGAGCATGTGTTTGAAGGGTGCTGAATAGTTGAGTTACCTCTGTATTCTTGACCTCCAGAGATGGGATAACATCCAGTTTCTCAACAATATACGGCTTGGGTTGTGAAGAAGGTGGATCTGCCGTGGACTATGACCCCTTTGATCGAGTGGCGTCTTTGTATGAATAGGGACCTTCTGTTCCTCTATTACCTCCCGTTCCCCCCCGCAAACGATACATCACATGCAGAGTAGAGTTCTTATAGATCTGGCAATCCCTCAGCTTTTACCCCTCTTGCAGCACTTTACCCTCATGCAGAATGTAAAATAGAGTTGGAGAATAACCCTCTTTCTGCACTATCAGGTTTTTTAGATTCTCCACTGTATCTTCAGCAAAAACCCACAGCAATAAAGTTTTTCCTATAGACATTTTCACAAAAATCTGAAAATTTCCTACCTCTTGCATGTGACCGGTGGGGCGTTTGATCATCAGCGTCCGCTCCAACCTTCCATTGAATCCGTATTCATCGCGATCTTGAGAGGGTTGGACCCTGGCGGAGGCGATCAGCGGCTTGGTGAGGCCTTTTTCTCCTGCATACTCAGGGGCCAAGTAGTCAAAGGTGCCAGCAAGCCTGGTTTCAACAAAAAACTTTCCATCGGGCGCAAGCTTGACCAGTCCGAAGTCGGAGACCTTGGCCCGCATGTCGTCACCAAGAAGGATATTGGAAGGCTTGCGATCTCTGTGAATGAAGCTCGTCTATGCAAGGCTGTGCCAGTACTCAACCCCGTGGGCGACGTCAAGGGAAATGATGAGCCTTTGCTTCCATTCCAGTGGCCTCAGCCCGGCCCCCGCCAAACCAAACAGATGGAAGCTCAGCATCCCCTGGGGCATGTTCTCATACACCATCATTTTATCGCCACCACCGATACAGTAGCTGAGAAGAGCCACAAGGTGCCAGTGTCAAACCTTGGTAAGGGCGGCGATCTCTTCCTGGAACTCACTCAGCCCCTTGCAGCTAACCCTAGCGGTCTCCATCTTCTCCGGTGAAATCCAAATCTTAGTCAAAGCTTGTTGGATGCTTGTGTTTGTATTTTGTTATGAAATGGGCCTGACCTTGTGCTAATCCATGCACTTTAATCCCAATTACATTCCTTGACGACCCTTCAAAATTTGTGTTATATCCAAACCCCTTATTTGCATGCATTTGATATGGGATCTAATGCATATTCTACTGCATTCTACAGTGTTTGGTTTGGGATCCGAGCACAAATTGTATACAGGGTAATAATATGAGAGGAATCAATAATAACTAGAATAAGATGAAATTAATATGTTATAGAGAGCCTTAATGATTAAGAGGTGCAAAGATATATTCCTAGGTTAGTGTGGATATATATTTTTTGCGATGAAAGTGTTTAAAAAAAATTAAATACGTAAAGATATATCCATGGATGATTTTAAGTAGTAATGTATGTTAAGATATATTACTATCTTACAATACATATATGTTATAATGAAAATGAAATGCTTCTTAAATATTTAAATATATATAGTTATGATGGTATGGATATATCATAAAAGGAAAGTGATGATTATAAGTTTTAATATATATAATTTAATGAATAGCTTTAAGGATGATTTGCTAGCAGAGTAGTTAGTTATATAAATCATACTGTGTAAATTGGATTTTGTCATTGTCCTAAATTAGGTGAATCATGTGCATATCAGTTCATTTCATGCTGTAGCTTAATCGCAGTTGATTTCATCAGCATGGTGGTGGTTTATAAATTGTTTCCCGCATACATGTTATGTATAGCGTGGCCATGATACATGTTATGTATAGCATGGCCATAATGTATATGCAAATGAAAACCGATAGGGTTTGACTCTATTTAGATATTAATGTGAGGAGTTGTATTTTAATAAATAAGAATCATAAAAGGAAAGTGATGATTATAAGTAGTAATATATATAATTTAATGAATAGCTTTAAGGATGATTTGCTAGCAGAGTAGTTAGTTATATAAATCATACCGTGTAAATTGAATTTTGGCATTGTCCTAAATTAGGTGAATCATGTGCATAGCAGTTCATTTCATGTTGTAGCTTAATCGCAGTTGATTTCATCAGCATGGTGGTGGTTTATAAATTGTTTCCCACATACATGTTATGTATAGCGTGGCCATAAAGTGTATGCAAACGAAAACCCATAGGGTTTGACTCTGTTTGGATATTAATGCGAGGAGTTGTATTTTAATAAATTAGAAGAGGCTGGGCTTGTATGCCCACACATTCGATTCCTATCTCTGTTTGTAATACATGGGTTTATAATATGATTTTGATGTTTCTTAATATGTTATGTGTAATTTGTTGATGAGTTATGTAATTTTGGTTAATGGATTATGTATAAATGGAATTTGGTTATTTAAGATGGAATAGATAGAATTGTGGGAGTTTATATATA